>BJBW01005322.1:5899-49102 GCA_004320125.1 Scolopax mira | reverse complement strand
CAGCTTCTTGTCCATCAGCACCCCCAAGTCCCTTTCCTCTTTTCCTCAGGGCTGCTTTCTAATACAGAACAGTCTGTACTGATGCTGAGGATTGTTCCAGCCCAGGTGCAGAATCCTGTACTTGCTCCCGTTGAACTTCATGAGGTTTACTTGAGCCCACCTCTCCAGCCCGTCCAGGTCCCTCTGGATGACATCCCATCCCTCAGGTGTAAATATACACACACACACATATATATATATTCACAAACAATTTCTATGTAATGAGTCTGAGGAGGAACAAGTATGCAGCTCCTTTAGGTTGAAGTAGCTGAGTCTGTTGGGGGTTCCTGGCACATCTTGCAGGTTTTTCACAGCTCTCTATTGGAGGAGGATGATATACTTTTCAGAGAACATCTTCCCTGGGGTGTAAAGGAAGAGGAACAGTGAACAACTGAAGGAGAGAGGCCTGGCAGTCTCTACCCCTGCTGGGCACTGCCTAAACCATGGTTAGTGATGCTACACCTAAGATTGGCTGATGGGTGAGGAAGGACTACCTGGGGTTTTATTTCTGCCATGCACCAGTTCTTCTGCTATTTCTGTTCTTTTTAAAGTGGGAATTATTTGAGTTTTGCAGTTTGGGATGCGTGGTGCAATTCTGCCACATTTGTCTGTGGAGTGAAAAGCTGTCTGAAAGATGGGGAGGAAACTTTCATCTGAGATATCTATCGATTCTTACTGAAGTGTTTTGGGAGCTAAGTGTCCCTGTATAAGCCATCGCTTTTCTGTTCATCTTTGAATACTTATATAGGAGTATAGGAGACTTTTTCTTGGGTCACCCACAGCTCTGAAGGCAAGAATTGTACTTGCGGGTTGTTGGCTCCCAGGTTCTTCCTGGGAAACTGGCAACAAGGTGCAGCAGGTCCACAGGAGGCAGGAATTAAGGTAGTTAAGGTCATGAATATCTTTGTTGTGATAGATTTGGTTACTGGGGTATTAGGAATGAGTGAAAAGCCCCTGAGGTTAATGACTCCCAAGGGGTAAGGAGATACTGTAGAACCAGGAGCAGAAGCTGCCGAGCATGGCTATGCCTGTCCAGTGTCTGAGCAATTAGGGGAAAATTATCTAGAGTTTAGAAATAAATCCTTTTTTTTTGTGTCTGGAAATTACAATGTAATTGCCTCTGGACATTTTAACCTGGAAGTGCCAAGTTTTAAAGGCTTCATTATCAGCAGTGCTTCCCTCCATATGTTTGTTGACATTGGTGAGAGCAGCAGATCGTTTATACCTGGGAAAGTCAAGCTGTTAGATCCATGGGCCAGTTCTTTTATTTTTTTTCTTTTATTCTTTTTCTTCTTTTTTTTTTTTTTTCCCTCCATGCAACAGAAAATGTAAAGCAAATTTCCTCTCTCTTTCTGAAAGGTAGAGAACAGGTTAGGAAAGGTTGTTCTTGTTCTTATTCATCCTTTGCTCCTACTTTCCGTTCCCATCACTGGGATTACAGTGCTTTCTGAAGAGGCTGGCTGCAAGGCAACTACAGATGTAAGGTGTACCACTTGGCTCATGTCATAATCAGGAACAGCATGGTGAGTAGGACTCAGGAGGTGATTGTCCCCCTGTACTCGGCACTGGTGGGGCCTCACCTTGAATACTGTGTCCAGTTTTGGGCCCTTTACCACATAAAAGGGGTAAGGCACATTATGGTGCTGGAGCAGGTCCAGAGAAGGGCAACGAAGCTGGTGAGGGGTCTGGAGCACAAGTCTTATGAGGAGAGGCTGAGGGAGCTCTGGGTGTGCAGTCTGGAGAAGAGGAGGCTGAGAGGAGACCTTATTATGCTCTATAACTACCTGAAGTGTGGGGGGGTGTGGTGTAGAGAGGCAGGGGTTGGTCTCTTCTCCCAGGTCACAGATGATAGGACATAGGTAATGGCTTCAGGTTGCACCAGGAGAGGTTCAGGGGAGGTTCAGGTTAGACATTAGGAAATATTTCTTTACTGAAAGGGGTTGTCAGGCATTGGAATGGGCTGCCCAGGGAGGTGGTTGAGGCACCATCCCTGGAGGTATTCAAGAGACAAGTTGACATGGTGCTTGGGGATAGGGATTAGTAGTGGATTGGTGTTGTTTTGGGTGTGGTGTGGGGTTTGTATGGTTTGTTAGCTCTCTCCCCTTCAGAAAGCCATCTACCCTCTATTTCCCAGTTTGTAGTGAAAGGTTTTCTGTTTTACATATTTGGAATGGAAAGAAATGGGCTCATGAACTAGATGGGTTGAAGCTTGCAGCTACAAACCACCTGTGGCTTCCACCGATGCCAGCAAGTGTAAGACAAAGAGGGAACCATGCACTATGGAGGTACAGCTTCTCCAGTCACTAACAGTGCTGCCCATCTTCTGCTGTGCTAGAACAGGGCTTCATGGATGTGTTTTCAAGGCTAGGGTACATTTCAGAGAACAAATATTTGAGGAGGCTATAAAGTCAAACCAAAGGTCCAGTAGCCCAGTAGTGTTTGCAGTGGCCAGACACAGATGTTGAAGGAAGATAGCAAAGAACAGAGCAAGCACACAACCTCTCCTCTGCCCCCAAAACTTTCCAGTTTCTGAAAGTGAGTGTGAACAGCTTGGGGGATGTCTACTTGCTACCTCTTTTGATATGATTTATCTTCTCCCCAGGACATTCAAATCCTTCCTATATTTTATAACTTCATTTCCAGTGGAGGGACTTGAGGTATTCCCAGGAGAGGACCATTGCTCAGGAGCAACGGGGGCAGCAGTTGAGCTGAATGTGTCCCCTTAGCGGGGACTGCAGGCTGCTCCCAGACCTGGTGCAAAACTCTTCACAAGTAGTGAACGGCCTGGCCCCTGAGGTGCATGGGGAATGCAGACCCACCAACACATCTGCTGCTCCGTTCCTTCAGTTGAGTTCTTATGACTCAGATGGCTAGCAGCTCGTGTTAAGATTTTGAGGAGAAACGGGAAAGCCTCTAAAATTGCCATTTGGATTGCTCTGGTTATTTATTGCAAATTGCCTTCCTGGTGGATAACCCCAGCATCCAGAGTTTCCCACGCTCAAAAGGACAGCTAAAAGTGGAGGCTGACCTGGGGATGTTGAAAATATGACATAATCAGCATCTCTCGCTTCAGAAACGGCGTTGGCTGTCTGCAGGCTTCTGAGTAGGTTGCTGTGTAGTTGGCAAGTATTCAGTGTAAAGGTTCCTGGCCTCCTGAGAAGACAGCCAGCCCTGCGTAGGGTGCAAGGACTCACACCTGGAGAAATCACATCTCCCCCTGAGAGCTGAGTGACAGAGGAGCATGGCTTTAGGAAAGGCTTCGGTGGCGAGATGGAAACATCAAATGCCTTGTAGTGGATGGGGCTGCTGCATGGAGGCTCTGACCATTGAAAATGTGGGTTTGGATTGCAAGTAAGATTGCTTTGAATAGTCCAGCCTTTGCCGTCACCTTATCCTTGGGCACAAGCAGTGGGAGAGCTGCCAGAGCCACGTGCAACTGCTTCCTTTTCTCGCTGTCCCTTTCAGCCTTCCCCTGCCCAAAGACATCAGGTGTTAGAGAGAAAAAACTTTTGAGGCAGGGTCTTCTCTGCCCTTTGAAATGTGCTTCTGCTGCAAAGGAGAAACATATTTTGCTGAGTTAAGCATGGAAATGCCTATGTGACACGTTGATTATGTTTTAAAAAGTTGTGTTAATCACTGATGCCCTGATTGATACTCGATTCTATATCATCTCCACCTTTTCCTCCTTCAGATTGTGTTAACATATATTTTTTTTATTTTGGACTTTTATTTATCTCATTTTAAGTTGGTGCTGTGCATAGCTCAAGGCTTGTAGCTTTTGTTTGATGTGTAATAGCAGGCAACTTAAGGTTGTGGTTTGTTCTTCATGTCATAAAGCAGTTTGTTTCCCTAGTTTTAACTGTGTCACATGCTCTTCAGGGGGGTGTATAACCAAGTTTTTTTAACTGAGCTCTTTCAGAGAAGGAAGAGGCTATGTCTGTCTTTGAGGCAAATCAGCTGCCTGTTAAGATCTCAGGAGCATCAATGAAAAGAAATTAATGAACCGTTCAGCTGAGAACAGGGACTATTTGAGATGGACAGTCCTAAACTGAGGTAGGGCTCACTTCTTTGCAAGTATATCTGGGCTCTTCATGTGGACAGAGGAGCTCCAGGTACATCTCTGGTGCACAGGAGCCGTCCCATAGCAGCCACCAGGACCGGCCTCAACCCTGGACTGGCTGCGTGCGCTGACATCTCTCTACTCATCCCCTCAGGACAGCGAGTTTTGGAAAACCAGAGCACACTGGCACTCCTGCTGTTCATCTCCCATGCTCCTGTGGCCGGAGGGTTCTTCTCCAGGCTGACAACGGGGTAACTTTTCTCCAGCCTCAGCGTTCATTGGGATGAATCCGAGCACCGGAAGGCTGAGGCTAACGGAAGAGTGACGCACGCGTTGCACGGTGTTTTGCCAGCCACCACTGTCAAGGCTGAGTAAAAATTTTAATTTATTTTAATGTAGTTATTGAGGCATTTTAATTCCATCAAAGGGAATAGCACAAGACAATCTACAAATATTCATTTGCTACTTTAAAGTGAATTTGATTCAGCTGTGCTTGGTTTCTCCTTTTTGGGTTTCGCTTTAAGACTTCTCGCTTACAGGCACAAGTATTCAAGGATTGTGAACCTTAAAAATTGCAGGCTAAAATCTGCATTTCATATATGAATATTTAAACAAATTAATATAATCTGTTCTTTCTGCAAGGCCCTGTTTTTAATCATTAATGCCTGTTCTTTTGAGCAAATAAACCTCATATATGAGACTTGTATGCATTTTAAAAAAAGATACATGTCTGGGACAAGTTCCAATATGACAATATTGTAGTTATGAATATTTATAGATCCATCAAAATTGATGAATACTGAATTTTCTGATGAACATTGTGGAGGTTTTTTTTGTACTTTTCTTTTGAAAGAGACTGAAAAATTATTTGCAAATTGGGTCAAATTCAGTACATAATTCTGGTCAAAAAGCATCTTTTTTTATTTTTTGGTTAAAAATATTTTTCAAACTTTTTGACTGAAAGCAACTTTTTCATGCATAATTTATCCAAATTGCAAAAACCCACGAACCACCCAAACCCTTTGGCAGTATTGAATAACATGAAACAAAACAATTTCATTTGCGGCAAAGATTTTAAGCGAACACAAATTTATGTTTGGGAGCTTTTTAATGTAAGAGTTACGTTGCCTGCTGCAGGTTAGGAGCAGAATACTGATCAATGTGGCTGCACTGGCATTATTTCCAGGTTGCAATGACAGTTTTTCATCCAGATGCATCACCATCTTGTTAGAGCTGTGAAGAAAATGGTGCAGGCTATTGTCTGAATTTGCATATGTATCACATTGGATTTAAGAAAATACTGTGCCCCTTGCACTCGGCTCACAAATGTGGCAGCATTTGTTCTTTCTGTGCCGCAAGTGTGGCAATGTTCTTTTTTTTTTTCCTCCCATGCACCAGGTGTCCTCACTTGGTACCTTTTACATTTAAGGTGAAATTTTGAATGCTGCGTAATTGAAGCCTTTAATTTTTACAGTAATAGATGTCAGATGGGGATTTAGGTTTCTGGGTGCCCAGTGAACCCTGGCTGCCTTTCCTCCACCTCTCAGCACATACTGAGACGTGTGCTTAAATATAGGTGTGAACAGTGTGTGATCCAAATAGCCCAGAAGGAAAGTTCTGTTCAACCCATACGGCATTCCTGAGTCAACAGTTGCTCAAAGACATTTGCTTGCCCGGTGAGGACTGGGTTCTTGACTTGGGAATGAAAGCAACATATCAGTATTTCCCATGGGATGGAAACACAGTTTTCCAATCATTTCTAGCTGAGGGTGACTGATTCAGAAAGTAAAAGATTAAAGAGATACGAATGACGGTATAAAGGCGAGAGTGACAAAAGGTTTACCCAGAAGATGCTCTGAGGGAATGCGGAGGCGAGTGATGAAAAAGAAGACAGCTTTATGGGCAGGCTACAGGGACCCCCAAGACAAAATTGGGGCCAGTGATTTCTGACAGTAACGTCAGAAAACTGCAGTCAGGGTATGGCCACTGTAGCGTTGTGGAAACAAGCACACTCCAAGACCTCAGCTTTATCCCTCAGTTGGTTGAGGGCACAGAAGTGCAGTGGTGGGGAACCTTTCTGCTGTGGCAGAAGCAGAACGAGTACCAACTGCAGCAGGGTGCTCATCCTTCAGACCTGAGGAGAAGAGGTTGGGAGTCTGAACGTGGGAATACAAAGGCATATTGTTCAGTACAGCGTAGTGCATGTTTGCCAGGACAAATGAAGGTCATTTGTGTATGATATCTGACTGTAGAAGAAAGCATTGGTCATGTTCTTAGCCAAATCCGTGTTCAAGCAACAGCTGAATGCATTTACATCAAAATTCTCCACCGATAACCACAGATGTTTTGATTGGAAAGCTTTTGGATACCATGGAGTTCTGTGGTTTTGTGTGAGCCAGAAAACAATGTGTTGGAATGACAGCACTGTCTCAGTCTTACCAATCAACCACCGCCTTTTTGCCAAAAAGGAGGTAGCCATTTATAAAATATGGTTTGTTAAAAACTATATATAGTTGTAGAAGAGCACAAGTTACTAGTTCCTTTTTTAGTTCACTGTTTCCATGAAAGCAGGAAACAAAGTCACATGTTTTTACTCTCTTGCAGCAGGACTGTTGCCCTTTTTGTTCTACTACAGAAGTGGGGTTACCCTTCAAGAAATTAAAAGCACGCAAGAGTTAGGAATCATTCCTTTGTCAAATAGATAATGAAGTCCAGATCCTGAATTTTCCTAGATGATATGCATTTACCTTGATTTTTTCAGTCAGAATTATAATGTGCGCATGTTTGCTCTTGCAAAATTTTTGTTTTCATGTTCTGCAAGTAAGTCTATGAAGTGGCAATAAGATGTCTGTAGCTATCTTTGTACTGGCTAGCTGGACATGAAGAACGAGCAACTAGAGTTGCTTGTAAAATGGTTTCAGAGATTCTGGATTTTTAAAACTTGTTTGTAAACGGTAGTGGCTGGTTTTTTATTTATTCTCAAAACCCTTTTTGCTTTACTTTCTTCTTATTAACTTATTATTTACTTATTAACTTATTATTTACTTTCTACTTATTTAAAACTTTTGCTTTCAAAGGAAAAAGAGGTTTTAGTATGTGTTCTCTTTAAATTTGCACAACAATTTGTAACATGCCATTTTCTTTGCCTTCACTTTCTGCAGCGCTGGTTCCTTTTGCTAAAGATGGCTCAGACACGGGCAGCTCTGGCTGCATTCCTTTTCTTGCTGATCAATCTGGTTGAAGGGCTAGGTAAGTGAGAAGGATCTCAAACTACATGGTAGTTTTTCAAACTGATTGGTACATTGAAACTTTGCTGTTGACCAGGGGAAGTTTTCCGTGTTGTTTAATGTGAATGTGAAGCTGGCAAAATAATGGTGTGCCTTGCAAAGTGGCACAGAATGATGTATCTGACAGGAAACCAACACAGATCATCTGAAGACCTATCTCCTGTTCAACTGTGGCAATATCAGGAGAGCTATGATTTCTGGTAGAAAAGGGATCTGTGTATGTCCCTTAGTAAATATGCCTTGTGAACTACTGCAGCAAGTGATCTTGGGTTTTAACCTTGTTACAGGTGTATGTTCCAGTGCTACGCTCAGTTTTTCTTGCTCTTTAATCAATGTGCTTAATTCAGTAACACAATAATTTTTTTAAAAAGTAGTTTCCTTTCCCTTAAGGGTGAATCTTGCCCTCCCTGACAGTTTTACAAAGCCCATGTTAAAGCTATAGATATCTGTTGCCTAAAATAAGATGGAGGACTTGCAGCTCATCAGCATGCATCACGTACCTGCACAGTGACCACAGCAGAAAAGGCACAACCTCCACTGCATTTCCAGATTTCAAAGAGTGACAGCAGGAAGCTGTACCTAGAAATTGGATATTACTTATATGTGTCTGCTCAGGGCCATGTGACCCCAAGACTGTCAGTACAGTAGGAAGTGGAAAGTTTTAAGTGTGATGAAGCCAAGAGTTTTCTATGCTTTGACTATGGCTGTAGCATCATTTTTAGTGTCTTTTTTCCTCTTATGTAGGTTACAACACGGTGAATGTGGAGGCTGGTCATGAGGCTGTGCTGAGTTGCCCTGACGTCTCCGCCATGCCTCGGCTAATGGTGATATGGAAGATGAAATGCAACGCTTGCTGCTTGTTGGCTTATAGAAGTGATCACAATAACACAAGGAAGCTAAACTGCAGTGAGAGGATGATGTGGAAATATTCACCTGACAGTAACCCTGCTCTTCGTATTTACCCTGTGAACCTTGGTGATGAGGGAAATTACAGCTGTGAAATTGTCGGCGATGCAGGGAATTTTCTTCTTTTCTCTTCCCTGACTGTGATAGGTAAGACACGCCTTGTGGGTTTGTTTGGGGTTTTTTGTTGTTGTTGGTTTTTTTTTTTCCTGTGGGGAGATCAAAATGATTTGATTTGGTGGTAAAAGACCAAATTCGTTTTGGATGCATACTGAAATTGAAAATAGAGGTAAGCTGATTTAGCCTGGTGATTAGCCTGCGAAAAAAAGCATGAGAAGTTACACAATAGGACTTGGCCGTTCTATGGAGAAATAATCTGTGGGTTTTGTGTTTGTTTTTTTAAGAACTTCTGATTCACAGACAGGGCTTTAAATGCACAAATCCATCAGTCTGCATAGTTTCTGAGAGAATTCTTTAGGTGTAACATGGGGTTTGTAACATGGGAATGTTCATGCAACCAAGAGTATAAACTCTTGGTTAAGTTAATGAAAGCAGAAGATATCATAAATATTGCTGCTATAATTAGCGCAATAGGATGCTGAACCAAAATTCCTAATGAGATCAATGTGTGTTTTTTCTGGGTAAGAGCTGAATAGGAAGGAAGGAAAACTTGACACTATGATGACACTCACTGTCTGGGAATATTTCACTCTTCCATAAATACTGAGAGCTGTTTATAAGACTGCATCGCTTAAATGAAAATCAAATTGTCTATTTTCAGCATAGGCAGGAATAAAAGATGTTAGGAAATATAATGAACATATCAAATAATCTTTTTCAGGTAGTCAGGTAAACTGTCTCTAGGTTTCCATAAATTAAAAAAACCCAAAACAATATAGGAGACGATTTTGTGTTCTGGCCGTATTGGTTAAGCCTTCTGCATATAACTAAAAATTGCAGGAAATGAATTTTGGAACTCTATAGTTGCTATTATTAATTTTTGTCACTTGATTTTTTTGTTCTTCCTTGCAGGGTCTTGCTTTTCTGATAATGGCTTAGGTATTGTTCTAGCCTTTGGCTGTTTTGTGAAATGCAGAATATGAGTTGGACTTTAGGCAGAACAGTTTAGTCTAATTCCTTCTTTATTTCCCTACTGTCTCATTCTTGATTCTACCTATCCAGTCTCCTAAATATTTTAGCAGGAGCTTCAGCAGACTGTGTTTTCTTCAGTAGGTACATGCTGTACTTATAAATCTTCATTTAATCCACCCCTCTCTGTCATCTCATCTTCTTCTATTACTACTGTAGTCATCTTTTGGAAAACATGAGGATGCAGTTCTTTTAGATGCAGGTAGCTCATTTTGGAGATATTCACCTTGGACTTTTTGATCTATTTTTTTTTCCCATAAAGATTGCTGGTGCTAATACTCCAAACAATTTTAAAATCTCTTGAATGGGTCATGCAAACTAAGACATAGCACCTATTTTTCAGTTTCTTAGCTGGTGATTTTATATCGGACTAGAAATAATGGTTGTGGCTTTTTTTTTTCTTTTTTCTTCTTCTGTAGTCCCTCCTACAGTAACTCTGACCCATGACAAGAACAGGGTGGCTGCCTGTCAGGCATCTGCTGGAAAGCCAGCTGCTGACATCTCCTGGATCCCTGCAAGTAATCACAGCACCGAGGAAGAAGTCCACCACCCCAATGGGACAGTGACCAGAGTGAGCTACATAGGCTGGGTCAACAGCACGCTTCCCACTGTCACCTGCCTGGTTACCCACCCAGCTACAAACCAGACTCTGTCCCTAGACCTGTCAAGTAAATAACATTCTTCTGTAATTGCTCTTCCTCATGCTCTTGGGCTGCTTTGGACTGTTCTATGCAGCTGTTCCCACTGAATGCCAGGGCTCTGCAGATTGCCTAGTGGAGTTATAAGCCAAAGTCCTAGTGCATGTTGATAGAGGAATTAATATTTTTGAGTTAGTGAGTTGAAACCAAATGTTTTGTGGCATTGTATGGAGAAGTTTTCAGTGCATGCTTCTTCCTATTCCTGTTCTGTTTTACAAGAGTTCCTCATTCTGCTTTTGGTGGGTTAACCTTGGCTGGTTACCAAGCGCCCACTAAGTGGCTCTATCATTCCCTCTCTTCAACAAGACAAGGGGAGAAAAATATGAGAAAAAGCTCATGGATCAGAAAAAGGACCAGGAGGTTACTCGCCAATTACTGCATGGGCAAAACAGACTCAACTTGGGGAAATTAATTTAATTTATTGTCAATCACATCAGAATAGGATACTGAGAAATAGGAACGAATCTAAAAGCATTTTCACCTCAGCCCTCCCTTCTTCCCAGGCTCAACTTCGCTCCCAGCTTCTCTACCTCTTCCCCCTGAGTGGTGCAAGGGAATGGGGGTTGCTGTCAGGTCATAACACTTTGGCTGTGCTGCTCCTTCCTCCTCACACGCTTCCCCTGCTACAACATGGGGTCCCGCCTACAGGAAGCAGTCCTTCATGAACTTCTTCAATATGGGTCGTTTCCATGGGCTACAGTTCTTCATGAACTGCTCCAGCATGGATGGACTTCCACAGGGTGAAGTCCATCAGGAACAGACTGCTCCAGTATGGGTCACCCATGAGGTCACAGGTCCTTCCCAGCAACCTGCGTCAGCACTGGGACTCTCCACTGGGTTACAGCTTCCTTCAGGGCACATCCACTGGCTGTAACATGGACCTCCGTGGGCTGAAGGTGGATATCTGCTCCACTGTGGTCCTCTATGAGTTGCAGGGGGACAGCCTGTTTCTTCATGGTCTTCACCACAGGCTGCAGGGGAATCTCTGCGCTGGTGTTTAGAGCACTGCCTCCTCTTCCTTCTCCACTGACCTTGGTGTAAGCAGAGTTGTTTCTCTGTCATGTTATCACTCCTCTCTCCCAGCTGCTGTTGCACAGCAGTTTTTACCCTTTCTTAAATATATTATCACAGAGGTGCTACCAACACTGCTGACTGGCTTGGCTTTGGCCAGCAGCAGATCTGCCTTGGAGCTGGCTGACACTGGCTCTGTTGGAGCAGCTTATGGCATCTCACAGAAGGAACCCCCCCCCCCCCGCCAAAACCTTGCCATGTAAACCCAAGACACTCTTGAGTGACCTTTTTAATCACTGATGACAGAATAGTTGCTTTCAGCAGCTGCTGTGATACAGCTCACTGATTTTTGATGGGAAGCTTTGAACCCCTCAAGCTGAGTTTTGTCCAGCTTCCCACCAGTGGTGATGGTCTGGAGAAAAATTCCTTGGGGAATGTGTGTCTGTGGCTTTCAAGTGATCTTTCCCAGGGCCAAAGGTAGTAAAGGGTAATATTCAGCTTTTCATCTGGCTGTGCTGGACCTGTTGGAAGTCTATGCCAGTAGGACTTGCAAGAAAAATGAATGAGTGCTCGTATCACCAAAATACCTCAGTAGAGACATGAAGGGCAGAAATCAGGGTAGACCAGTCATTAATAACAGCAGTTGAGTTGTTACAGGACTAATATCATTCGAAGAAAAGCAGGCTGTGTGGGCAGAAGAGTTGAAAATGAAAGTGTTTGTACACACAAATGACGGGGTGTGTGAGGCAGCTTCCTATTGCTTATTGGCATCCAGACACCTCATCTGTGTCTCTCGGCTCATTTTAGCTATAGGGTTGGAGGATTAGCTTTCTCCTCCTGTTAAGGGGAGGTAGTAACATCATGTAGTTGGTGGATACTGATGTCTAGCTATGTAACTAGCTTTCTTTTCTCATCTCTCAGGCACTTCCCCCAGGCTTCCCTATCTCCTGATAGGAGGATCTGCAAGTGTTGCTGCTGTTAGTGTTGTGACTTTATGCTTGATTTTCAGGTGCAGAGGTAAGTCATTTGATGGCCCTGAAATATATTACAATTCCATTGCTGACTAAGTGCACGGACATGTACTTTATTGCTCAATGTGGGGTGGGAGGCAAAGATTGAAGAAAATCTCCATATATGATGCATTGTCCTTCGGAAAAGTTGTAATAAACTAAGGGGTGGAACTTTAAAACAAGTCTGGAGTTCTGTAAGAGCCACAGTTATTATGATATTAATGCATTATATATGTCAGGGAGTCATCCAGGATGAAAACGATTCTTTCTGAGAATAGGGTAGGTTTTGAGTTTTTAGAATTATTTTGATTGTTCTGCATTTACCAACATAAAATTCTATACATAAGAATGACAGTTCACAAACTAGTCTACTGACTAGACACAAACAACTTCTATCAGGAATCAAAAGTTGTCCCTTGAGCAAGTGTAAGAATAGGCCAAATATACATATTCTGCTGTGCTAGCAGTGTTTCGGGTCGTATAGATTTTACTGACACTGGGCCAGGCTCATATGGAATAATTTGATACTGAGAACTCAGATGATGGTTTGCTACTTTTGGAGTCCAGTCAAGATGGCTGTGATGGACTATGAAGGGAGTAGAAGCCCAAGTGGAGGTTCAAAATGGGAGGAAGAGAGAATAACAGGCTGAAGGCAAGAGGGCTTTCAGGAGAACAGGAGATGAAGCACTGGGAGAAGGCAATGCAGGGGCAGCTGAACTGTAAACGGAGGGAACTTGCAGAGAATCAGAGTGCCAGATTTACTCTCCTCCATTGCCTTAGTGCTGCTGTAGCTTTTCTGCTTGTCTTGGGTTTCTTCTTTGTGCTCAATGTCTTTCAGATTATTCCCCATGCGTCAGGCATATTGTAAGGCAGATATATTTCATGAGCCAGGTCTGAACAAATGGGATGAAAGAGGGGACAATGAAGGGAGGTGTGCACTCTAGAAGAGCAGAGAAGGTAGGCTGAGGAAAAGAAAAGGAAAGGAAAAGAGAAGGGTGGTTGTCCTCCACCCAGTGTGTCCCTACAGAACTGAGGAAAAATGCCCCTAACTGAGTCAGTTCAGTCACATCTCCCAGGTTGACCGGAAGTTTCAATGAAAGGAAAAATAAAACAACAGCGTGTTCAAGAGCAGGTTGTAAAAAATGACTTAACCTATGAGTGTAATTGTATTTTGGATAAAGTCTTTCAACAGCTGAGGGCAGCTAAAAGAGAACTCTAGACATAACAACTGGGCACCTTGCCCCATCGACCCATTTTAATTTCCTGACATCTTAATTTCAGCTTTCAGGTTATGTAAATTAACACGTGGGTCAGCAGTACCATTTGCAGTAAGTGGGCTTTTTTTTGGTGTATGTGTGCTTTGTGATATTTTGTGTATTCTTCACTAAAACATGCAATTTCCTTGCAACCTGTCTGGTCTCACAAAAACCCCCACTTATCTCTGGGTATCCTGGGAGGGGGGAAGGAGAAACAGAGTATCTGGGAGAATGTCTATTGTTTGGATGTCCTTATCTTCATGTATTTTCAGAGTATTTGAGTAACTGTTTAAGCACTAGATTGAGAGAGGTGTAGTGCATTTCCTGCCTAAGAATACTATAAATTACACTTAAAATGCCAGTGGTTAGGCGGAATTTTAAATCTCCCAAAAGTTAATGACTTTACATTTCTGTTTCACAGAGCAATCTGATCTTTTGCTTAAGAATGTGTATTGCCCTTGATGGCAGAAACTTGCCTGATGAAAGATTGAATAAAACCAGACACACATTTTACAATGAGGGAAAAGTGTGTGCTTCCATATGCCGTATTAGAGACAAACACAGCTATGAAACTTTAATTTTTGAAGTTGTAGATCAAACACTCAGAAGCTAGGGAACAGCAGTGATAAATTTGCCACCTGCAACTTTTACTTCCTCTCTAATTCCAGTGTGTCGCGCTATATATTTAACAGCACGATAATATGCTGCTCTTTACTCAGGGCTTCCGCGTCATTTAATGCACATTGAAAGAGCAATTATTTAATGTTTTGTTTTCTGCACATGGCTAAATTAATGGCCACGTGCCTTGTTTGTTGCAAACTAGTCAAACAGTGCTCTGAAGTTAGAGTCATTAATTTACTGATATGCTCTTCTATGGCATTTGGGACAATGTGACTGAGGGGAGCGGGAGTTGTAGAGATCAAAGTCGAAAGCTTCCAGTAATTTTAGATACCTAAACTGGATTGCCTGTGGCCTGACATTTTTTTTTTCCAGACAAATTAGCAGTGTTCATTATCATCTATTTTGCTGATACTACCAACATTTCAAAATTTGGTTTCAATCACATTTAGAAAAAAAGATTCAAAGACTGTCCTGTTTAGGCTTTTGAAAGCAGTTGTTGCATCTAGTGGGAGGTGTCCCTGGCCATGGCAGTGGTGTTGGAACTTGATGGTCTTTAAGGTCCCTTCCAACTCTAACCATTCTATGATGCTAGCTCTGTCATTTCAGGTTTCACCTTCTGTGCCTTACCTTGTTGCTTGCAGAGCTTAGAGAAATAACTTCACGCTTCTTTTGCAAAAGTTATGTTACCTACCAGGTTTCTTTTGATCTTTTTTTTTTTTTTTTTAATCTATGGGTATGATGATTCCACAAAATTCTACAATGTAATATAATGGTACATGGTTTTGTTTATATTGCAGACTAAGAACTTCAGTTCCATACCATCACATAATGAAACAGAAGTGGTTGACCCTCCTGTCTTATCAGAGAATATCTATCAGAATTACAATCCAAGAATGATACATATGAACTACTAACAGTGTAGGCACAAGCATCTAATACCAACTCAGCTACTGATGACACTCATTTAGTTGAATTTGTATTTCAACTAACAAATCTCAGACCTTGCCACATAGCAGGCCAATAGAATGCTCAAAACTACCCTGCAAAAGCCTTTGCTTTTCCTGACCGAAGACAGCGGGAGAGAGCAACCTGTTTTAGTAAATTATTTATCTCTTTCTCTAAAGATCAGCTCTTGAAACATTTGAAATTTTTAAAGAAAGAGTTGGGGAAATACATATCTGAATTTTGTTTGCAAATGGACTCTGAAATATGTGCTGCCTTGCCTCAAATCAATAACTGACATATCTCTATGCCACAGTAACAGACTGATGGTGAATATGGAGCACTTCTTTCCATTTTCACAACTGCATTCTCTTTTTAATTTTGTAGAAACCAGGAAGTGACACAGGGGACCCCAAAACATAGGTCAAAGAAACACATCCAGCAGAAGTGCAGAAACAGATGAAGTTTTTCTTTCTGGATATATTACATGTAGCAGATGACAATCTGGTATTTGTCATCTTTGTTTATTTTTTATTTTTTAATGTATTTCATTTTCAATTAAACTTTCTGTTTGTACTGATAATAGAATAAAGCATTTTTACAATTGAAATTGTACTTGATATGTAAATAAGAAACAGCAATGGGCAATTTTCTAAGAGTCACTTTAAAGTAAATGTGCAAATATTTACCTAAATGATTTCTAGCGCTATTTGGGTAAATGTTTATTGACTAGTTTCTTAGAAGCTGAGATCACAGCACAGTTTTACTGAGAACAAAAGTGTTAAATGATGAAAAATGCAGGTGGTGTGTTGGTTTAAAACAAAAAAAAAACCCTAACCAAATAATTTATTTCTTCTCACGCTTATGCCCTCAAGCTGAACCCCCGCAATGGGTCATTAATTTCAGTTTTCATCCATCAGATTTGTCAAATCTTCCAAACTCTAATGCAGCAGTAAGTATACTCCAATGTGTGTTCTGAACACCCTTTGCCCGCTCGTTGCCGGAGGAATTCATCTCTGCTCCTGCAGTGTTCTTAGACATGAGGGTCTCCCACTGCCTTCTAATTGCACTGCTAAGTAGACATGGGTGGTGGGCATCTACTGACATCACTCCAGCCTTTCATTTTAGCCAGGAAGGCATGAAGAGTGACTCTCTGACTTAATGAGAAGTGCCTACAGAAGACAGTCCATCCACAGCCTGCCAGGTAAACGAGCAGAACTTTCTTGTGGTGTTAAATGTCAATGATGGGTCGCTATCTCAGAGCTGTGTACAGCTCCTTCATGTCATCTGTGGGGAAGGAGATGCACCATTCCACGTATAACAGCCTCTGGGAGAAATAAGTGACAGATAGCTCGGAATTAGTGAAACTGGATTTTCAGTGATGCTGGCTAGGAAAAAGTGTTTGTAGCTCTAGTGAAATCCAGAGCAGTGCCTTAGTCTCAGGAAGTGGTTTCCCAGTTCTGCTGGCAGTGCGTGGTGGGCACGATCCAGCATCCTTTTTTGTTCTTCCCATGAGCAGAGGCCTTTCACAGTCACAGTGCTCTCAAGAACTCAGTTGTGACTGGAAGCCTCTGCAACAGGGGAAAAAAATCTCTTGTTTCTTAGAGAACTGCCCAGTTGGGACTAAACCTGGGCCCCCAGGCTGGTGTTGCTCACAGTGTGACAAGTGACCATGAATTGTTTCTGTGGATAACTACAGCAATTTGGGTCTGTCTTGTTCAGAAGCTGGACCATTGCAGCCAGGCCGAAGGGTGACGTGGCTGACAAAATGAAGGGCTGTGGTGCAGTCATGGTGCACCTGTGGTGTGATTTTTAGGGTGAAAAGCAGTAACTTTCCATAATTCCTTTGCAACAATGGAAACGTTGAAGAGTAAGATCAAATGTAGTCGGATAGGGAGATGATAGTGTGTGGGGTAAAACCCTCTGGAGAAACATCACTGTGATAAATAGCCCAGGCTGAAAAGCATGGCTTCTGTGCTCATGATTTTTTTTTGTATTTGGTGGAGTTGCTCCACTCAGCTGCAATGTGTCAGCCTTTCCTAGACATTCTGAGAAGACTTTGATGTCCTGAAACAAGGGGCTCTGGCAATAAGATGGGGCCCTTTGTGCTGCAGGTATTCACTGAAATGGGGTCTCCTGGCAGTTCCACAGCTCTTATCAGCCTCATGGACTATAGCTTGCCTGATTTCTTATTTCAGGAGAAAGTCTTGCTGCAACCTCTCAGAAAATTAGCTGAAAGCATTGTAGCCTACTCAGGCTTTGATCCTCACCTGTTTACTGCCAACAAAAAGCTTGAGTTATCAACCCACAGCTCCAGCAAGCCCACATGTTGCAGGCACTAAATGGCCTCGGCTGCCTAATTGTTCTATCTTCCTTCTGCAATAAAATTGGCCCTTATGCTTGTCAAGCTCGTTGTGTATGATTAATAAAACTTATTAGGCCAAAAAGAATAATGTGGCTGGTGGGGGTGATTGTAAGAAAGGCTGGGATATGAATAAACTTCTAAGCAGAACATCGTAATTGAACAAGCTCAGTTAATTTTCTGCTCATCTTTTTTATGCTTTATAATACTGGCACACAGGGTAGGTAGTTTCAGATACAGAGTTTACTTTTTTTTTTTAGCTATCTGCACTTCACTGGAACTTTTGACCACCAGAGTATGTTTTACATCCAAGCTGCCAACAGGTGGCAACTATTGTAGTGGTCCTGTCAGCTCTGCTGATGGCATCGTTGTTGAAAGGAGGAAGATGAGATTAGCCAAGCAGTGGGCCTGTGCCTGTGCTGAGAAAGGGAGCTGGTGCTTGAAATAAAACATAGAGACCTGCGAGCTGAATAATTTTGTATGGAAAAAGAGAGGAAATTGGGAGAGACTGGAGAAGGGGGTTGACAGAAGAGAACAATAAGACTAGGAGAGTGAGGATGATGTTGCGTCGGTGCAGCTTAATAGTGTGATTAATTACTTTTTCCATTCACATTGCCAGTCACTGGGTACCTTAACTGCTGAGTGTGACTAGTGAAGGACAGGCTTTTGTCTTATACGAAGCTCTCTGCACTCTTATTTCAGGGTGGGAAAACAGGCATGGACTTTGATGGTTCCTTCTCTGCCTGCCATCACCAGAGTGCTGTGTCTTGTGCTTCTTGGTCTTACAAGGTGCACCCCAAAGGGCTAAAAGCCATGAGACACACACCTTAGGGGAGCAAGAATCATAGAATTATCTAGGTTGGAAGGGACCTTAAAGATCATCTATTCAAACCACCAACTTAACTCTGACAAAAAAATAAATAAAAAATAAGAAATAGAAGTTACTAAACCATATTCCTGAGGACCATGACTACCCATCTTTTGAACGCCTCCAGGGATGGTGCCTCAACCATTTCCCTGGGCAGCCTATTCCAATGCTTAATAACAGAAGAAGGAGGGAAAGGCCTGGTGCTGCTTCAGTGGCTCACCAGGGGTTTATCTTCTCCTCTCTCAGAAAGGCTTGAGCTGGGCTTGCAGCCAGGTCCACCTCTGCCAACTCCTGCCCTCCCAGAAGCAGGGACCAACGGGCAGCAGTGCCCAGCTGCTGGAGCAGTGCAGCAGAGTGGCTGTGGGAGCCCTCCCAAGAGCTGCTCCCAGGGGTTGGTAGCTGCCACCTCCTGCCCAAGCTGTGTTCTCCTGGGCTGCCTGCTGAGAAACTGCCTGTTTCCCGCCTGGATTTAATTTTGCACTCGATCTGTTGAGTGTTTTGAGAATGAGAAGAAAATCACTGAAATATTTTCCATCATGTTGATTTTGTAATGGGATAGGCATCTTGGTGTAATCCAAAGACTAACCCAAATTGTGTATTTTGTCTCTTGTAGGAATTCAGCCTGGAAAATAACCAACTTGAGGATGTTTTTATGAGTATACTTACTATGCTTTTTTCCTTAATTGCAAGAACAATTTTGGTGATCTTATACTGATTTTATTTGCACTGAACGGAAATTTAAGCAAGGCAAATGTTTTAGATTGCAAACCTCCGTATATTCTTCTGTGGCCTTGTCAAAATGGCATGGAAAACGCTATTGATTGAATATTCATCGCAAGAGAGCTACTGAAAGGCAATGGATGCTGGAGTGAGCTATTTGTACTCTGACAAAAAATAAATAACAAAAAAAAAAAAAAAAAAGAAGGCTGGAACTGTGACCTGCTGCTCCAAGGGCTGTCACAACAGTTCTGCCTTGCCATTGCTGTTTCAGACTAGTCAAATGTACAATTGATCGCATGTCACTTGTGCTTTTTAGCACTAGATGGGATTATAGATGAGAATTTTCCTCTTTATTGTGTGAACTTTCACTCATAATGTTGATAGGATGCTCTTGGCTCTTCGTCACTGAATATGGAGGGGAAAAAATTAACAAAAAGTTATGTTTAGAATCCCATAAACTGGAATGCAACTTCAGATTATAACCAAGATTTGTTTAAAATCACAATTTTCAACACCAGGATTGAAATGAAGAAGATAAATAATTTTCCTGTAGATTTTGGCAATGGGGCAAATGTCCTAAGGGTATTTGCCAGTTCAGTGAAAAACTTGGTTTCCTAAGTTGGTATTTATTTCAGCTGTATTTTTTACTCTAGCCCTCTTGGCATCATTTGTCATAGCTTTTCTTCTCTTCTTCGTTCTCCTGTAATAAATATTGTGGAATATTGTCCTGCTGGTTTTGATGTCTTTGTGACTTGGCCATTCTGCTTTAATGAAGTCTTTTTTGTTAATGTTAACTTGTCCTCAGCTACTTGAGTTGGTATCCACAGTCCATATGCAACTTCCATGTGCTGGAGGCACTGAAGAACTCATGATTTAAACAATTAGGACTTGTACTACATTTCCTATCACTTCTCTGTCCTGGAATAATTTGTGTTTGTGCTCTTAATGGTGCTTCTTTAATCAATTAACCATTTTTCTTTTTGTCTCCCCAATGTTCTCTTGCACTAGTTTCCTCAGTTTATTGATTTTTATATTCTCTGAGTACTTTCTTACCCACTTCTCTTTTCGGCATCAAATACAATTGCATTCTCCATTCAATTGTTTTAGTAGATGCCAGATCCTCTCAATGAATGTCTTTCTTTATAAGATTTTTTTTTGAGAGCACGGGGAGGGGAAAACAATAGGTTTCAAATTGTGACTCATTTTTGAATTTTCTAGTGTTTTTCACTGAACTTCTCCTTAGAGACATGCTAACTCCAGGTGTCCTTGATTATTTTTTCTGGCCAATACGTAATAGAAAGTAAGTTGCTCTTAACTATAAACCACTCTTGTCCTTTAGCTTCTGCAAATCTAAGTTCACCTACCAAATACACATGCATAATATACAGCATTTTATTTATGACACCTCTCTTGCATTATTATGCAAAAACATCATAGCCAGTTTATTTTTTTTCCTCCATAGTTTACATGCTGTTGTACCATTTGCAGCAATAGATATGCAGCATGGAGAAATTAAGGAGGCATTTATCAGTGAAGCTTTTCAAACAATCGTGGTTATCAGTGATTTTACTTAGTTCAGACACAACAACAAAATATCTCTGATACAATTTCTCTTCTCTGATACATAGGATTATACCTATGTCTGACCTGTACATTGTTAATAACAGTGTATATAACCAAGAAATTGTGGACTGAGCTCCACTGTAGAAAATAGATGCTATTTCACCTGATTAATCATAATAAGCAATAGTATTTTCAGAGAATGAGGAGAACCACAGGCTCTTTGTGCGTTTGCAAAAGTAAAACTTTTCCCCAAGAAGAGTAGAAACAAACAGCATAAGGAGGCTTTTTGCTCCACTTCCTCCAGATTCTGTTTCTTGTCATTATCAAGCTATCACTACCCCTGCTGCTGGGTTTCCTGTGTATTTTCTAGTGGTTTCAACTATTTTATCAAACCAATTCTCATGGAATTTAGCACTCAGTACCCAGAGAAAAACTCTTGGACTTCCTTGTTCACACTGGGGCTTGTCTGAGTTGTTCTCTGTTTTGACTTGTGATTCCTGCTCTCTTATTTTTCTGTGAAGGCTTATGGTATTCTCTAGCATTGATCCAGGCTCCCATGCCATGATTTAACCTGATGCCAGGCACAGAGAGCTCTGGAACAGCCAGAGATAAGGAATGACCTCTTGCTGCACGAGAAGGACTGCAACAGATTATTCCTTTCATTGGGATCTGCTTCGGATATCGGACCTGAGTCTGCATTCGATATCCTTGGTGAAAAACATCTTGAAAAGGCCAAGTAGCTTTCATGGAAGCCTGACTGGTAATTTGCCTCAGTCGCAGAGGTGCATCTTGCTCCTTGTTATATCCCCAGGGAGCTTCTGCAAGAACTGTTCAAGTCTCTGAACTGCTGTATTCCTCCAGGCAAAACTTCCCATCCCTCTGTCTTCTCTCTGAAAAAGAAATGGTACCCAGGCCCTCTTTCAAAGCAAAAGCAACTTGCTTGCAGATAAACCTAGGAATTTAGAGACTGCCTAGATGAGGTGTATAGTGCTACAGAAGAGTCACAGGACCAGGTCAACTTGGAGTGTATCTCCATAGCTCCTCAAAAGGGGGTTGATCATCCACCCCCTCAGTTACCTAGAATTACCCACAAAGATTGAATTCGGGGATTTGCACCATATCCTAGGCTGGTATAGTCATGTTTGCATAGTATCTCTCTTCTCTGAATTTAAGCCAGATATGTCTGTATGACTGCTGTGCTCCAATGAAAATTTGAAGTTATTTGTTCTCAGAGGGATTTTTGGCTTAACCTTAAGGGTGATTTTGAGTTTCTTCTCTTCTTCCTTGTTTTGCATGAATTTAGATTGCTGTTGTGTCAGGAGCTAATATTTAGTAAATTCTTGCTTATGTATAAATGGTACAAAACCTTCTGCCAAGTAGATCCTACTGTCTGCATCTTAGCACAACAAGGAAAATACAAAAGTAGAATATTAGGCAATCCCTTTTTGATTTTCCAGGTGATAATTCCAGGTTTAGGTTGGAAGCGACCTTGAAGAGGAGCCCATGCAGGAAGAGGTTTTCTGTCAGGAGCTGTCAGGGCCTCCCCCTGTGGAGCAGGGGACCCACGCTGGAGCAGTTCTTGCAGAATGGCAGCCCATAGGAAGGAACTGTGCTGAAGCAATTCATGGGACTGTATCCCACAGGATAGACTGACCTATGCTGGAGTAGGGGAACAGTGTGAGGAAGGAGTGGCAGAGATGAAGTGTTATTAACTGACCCCAACTCCAGTTCCCCATCCCCTGCATTGCTGGGGGTAGGGAAGAAGAGGCAAATATGGGAAGTAGAGGGAGTTGGGGAGGGTGTTTTAAATTTGGGGGTTTTTTTCTTGCCATCCTAGTCTGTTATTAATTGGCAATAAATTAATTTCCTCAAGTCAAGCCTCTTCTGCCTGTGACACTAACTGGTGAGTGTTGTCCCTGTCCTTATCTTAGCTCACAAGCTTTTTCATCACATCTTCTCCCCGTGTCCAGCTGAGAAGAAGGAGTGAGAGACCACCTGGGTGAGCACCTGGCAACCAGCCCACGTCAACCCACCCCAGAAGGCTTATTCACTAACAGACCTATAATACGAAATAGGGTGCTGTAAACATAGACTCTACACTATTAAGGTATTTTAGGGTGATGATACATCTCTAGATCTTCTGACCCTAATCTTATCGCTTTGTACTGAGCTCTGAAAATTTCATTTCCACTCCTCCTATTCTCTCAGCTGATGATAAGTACTGCTGAGCAAGCAAAGGTAAGTGCTTTTTGGATTGACTTTTGTCTAACTGCTGCCACAGTCCAAGAGATTTATATGCTGTAGTCTAATGTTTGAATCTATCTGTGCTTATATTTAGGATATCTATGCGTGTGTAGAAAGAGAGGCCATGGACAAACCCCCTGAAATCCTTTCTGTCTTTTGTATTTATCATCTCTGAAGTATGCAACCCCCTCTTCTGCGCAAAGCAAGCAGCCACATGCAGAACACTATGCTGAGTACATAAACGTCTCGCTTGTACTCACTCCATCTCTTGTGTCAGAGGAGTGTGGTGGGAAAAAAAGGATAAGCGAGCCAACTACTGAAAAGCTCTGGCCTAGATGTTTGCCTTTATCTTCAACTTGCTTGAAATATTAAAATTACGAGGATTAGAATCCAATAACAGCAATTAGGGTATTTTTAGGGTTGCCTCCTTAATCAGGCAAGTTAGTGCTTGTAGAGCTATGATACCTTCATAAGCACTGCCTGCCTCCAGGCCTGAATCTCTACCAGCTGCACCTACTATCACATTATTTACCACTGTCAATCTTGTGTAATCAACAGTGGTTGCCTATTTCATAGTGCTATATGTAATAAAAATAAAAATGCACACATGTATGCAAAATCTTCATGCATATGTACATTTTTTTTGGGTGTGTGAAGCTCTGAATATATACCAGAAAATGTATGGGGTTTTTTTCTTGAGAAATTAATTTCTTAACAATCTTTCATCAACAGAATACCTCATTATATATAAATGTTGTGAAAGACATTATTAGACTGATAGACACATGAAGGATAAAATTAAAAGTTGCTCTGGAAACCATAACCTGAAATAAGTCTTTCTTTTGTGACTGAAAAATCTCAGTCTTTGTCTTCTATTAGAATACTCTTTGCATATAAATTCTTTCTTTAGGAAAAATAATCTGAATTGCTGATACATAAATGGAAATCCCATCTGACTGTGACTGTAAAGTTCATCCCAGAGGAATGGAAAATTTTTTTCCTTTCCTTTGAGTATTTTAAGCTTGTCCTGGTATCAGCCTGGTGTAAGGCAGAAAAAAATGTCATCCCTGGTGGTTGTTATTGCCCATGTACGACTGGCTGCAGCAGTTTGGGTGAACTGTTGATATTATTGCCTTCCCTGGAGTTAATGATGATGTAGGAAACGGCTTGGGGTACAGAGGGTACGAAGGATGGAAGAAGAGAGAGTGAAGAAGATGCTAAGGCACAGAGGAAATGTTTTGCTAAACATGAAACATTCTTTAGATCTCAGCTGCAGCTGTCATCATCCCTCTATAGCACATTCTTAGAAAATCACATTTCAAATATGGCTTGTCAAATAAACAAAAAGCAACTTGAGCTCTGGCTGTATCAACCACTTTGGTACAGAGAGGCTTGATCACACTAAAGCTGGCGTCCATGTTCTATCCTTGAGATTCTTCTGTAGCTGTTATTTTCTGTAGTCATCTGTTGGCAAATGCATTCACATAGTGTTACCCTGGGTCACGAATGTGCTTTTGAAAAGGAACTCCCCGTGGTCCATGCTTACTGTGGTGGGTTCATATTGTCAAGCACCCTTGGAGCACACAGAAAACACTGCATCTTTTCTGATGGAGCTCGAGCAGAATACGTACCCTGGGGGTACACCTAATGCTCTCCAGCTGCTGACGGGCGTTCAGTTCGCAGGATCAGACTGTGATTAGCCCAAAATAAAATCCCCCCCAACCCATGCTGTGCTCTGTCAAACCACTCCTGCTGAGCTACAGAGCTGATGAGATAAACATAGCTTTTGTTAAACAAGCTCTTCCTGCAGTGTGATTTTTTTTTTTTTAATCTGTTTTATATGCAAGAAATTACTTGAGCATCAGCTCCAAGAAGGCACTGAAAAATACCAATTTGCAGTGCTTGTGTACTGAAGATCTCTCCTGGTGATTACACAAATAATGTGCATGGAAAAGATGGGACCAAATATTGATTACGCTCCTGTTATGAGGCTTTCTCTCTAGGATAAAGCATTACAGACTGATTCTTCTGGTGACCTGCTAACCCTGGATTGCTTGGCAAGAAAACATAGGAGCCATGGATGCATGCAGGCATTGTTGCCAGCTAAGCCTCATGTTTTCTTCACAAATGCTGAAATACCACAGAGAATGATGCAACGTCAGTCCGTACAATTATTTGCAAATGTATGAATCCCGCTCGACTTTTTCAGTAGTTATGTATAAAAATACCCCAAATGGCACAGAATTTCTACTGTTATCGCACAACAGCTTGCATTTAAAAAGCCATTGTGCTTAAGTGCAAACTGAGAATTAGCATATCAGAAAAAAAAAAGAAGCCAAATGCTTAGAATACATATACTAAATACAATGTCAAGACCAGTCCCAGCTCTGGAGTTCACACTCAGCAGACATTTTATATACAGCTGCGTCTAATGGGCTGATAATTTTTTATCACTAAACTTCCAGTTTTAGTGCCATCAACATAGAGCTCAGCCCTGGTGGAATTTGATGGAATTTGCTCTGAACCAATACTTTAATACCTCCACGCTGCCTTATAATTTGAATAAGGAGTTGGCTATGAAGCACACTATCCCAGACATACCTCTTTTAGGAACACAGAAGTGACATCCTAGAGATGGCTCTGGACTGTTCTAACTTTGATATTTTACAGGGTGATTCAGAACTGTAATACTAGACAAGGACATTTTTATTTCAAAGGTGAATTCTAGGTGATTCTTTACAAGTTTCAGCTCAATTTGTTTAAGAGGGATTATGGGCTGGTTTTCTCTGCCACTATGGTTGGCCTGCGTTAAATGAGCTGTACATACCTAGTGGGTTGGTGTCCATGCCACAGAAAACAGCTTCTACATTGGCATCTTTGTGATGGGTCTTAGCAAAGGCAGATAGTGAATAAGTATGGAGGAATATACTGCATTTCCCTCCCATGTAGCTAGTGCTGGACTGAGGAAAGTCACCTGTCCTTGTGATCTCAGCAATATATAGGACAGATTCTCTCCACAGGGTTCTTGACCAAGCCCCTTTCCGTGAGCTCCACATTTTTGTTTTGATAAAAAACACTATTTGTATGTTGCAGTATAAAGCCAATAAATGATGAGGCAGAAAGTGTTCTGCTTTAGTTTAATTTTTGGATATGTATGCATATCTGCATACATAACATATGAGCAGTTAATCAAGTGGCAGAAAGTTATCATCCTGAGGTCCTATTTTGGCTTTGCTCTCTTAGCTTTTGTCTCTGACAGGAGTAATCCACCTGTATCTTAGCAGGATTTTTGGCTGTATCACATGCCATCTGCATTAGTTGCAGCTTGTGGTTTGCAGAGGGTGCTTGGGATTGTGTGTACTAAGTAAGCAAGATCCTCACAGCTGAGCATTTACAAGTAGCTACTCAACGTTGATAGCAAATCATAGAATCATAGAATCGGAAGGGGCCTTAAAGATCATTGAATTCTAATAATTTATTGCTGAGTTACTTGGGAAGCTATTGCTGCATGGTAAGAAAAAAACCCCCAACATCCACATTGGGTTAGAGAAAACATAAATAGTCTAGCAATAATTAAGGTTGGAAAGGACATCTGGAAGTTTCCTGGGACAGACCTCTGCTCACAACAGGGCTAACTTCAGTGCTGTATCCTGTCTTGAACAATGGCCAGCAGCAGAGAAGAGAAAAAAGACAGAAAAGTACAACTATCTTCTTGTACTTTTGGAAACTCTTTTGTATTCTTCAAAAACCTTGCCTAGCTTTTTACAGTCAGGGATGTAGGACTTTGTGAGATGGAGGTTGTGTTTGAATCATCTCTTAATAGCCATTGAAAAACCTTCCCTGCATAATGATTCCAATCTCTTAACCCATTTTTTTGGTTTTAATCTCCAAAATAAACTGCAGCAATGAGTTCCACTAATTTAATTATGTTCTGTGAAAAATCATTTATGCTGGTGATTGAAACCTGCTTCTTGATAATTTATATATGTGTCTCCTGAAGAACCTAAGTGGCCTGAAATGAAAACAAAGCAATAAAAAGGCAGATAGGGTGGGGTAGAAGGTGTAGGACACATGTGCTGGAAGATGTTTATGTATGAAGGGTCTCCAGTATAAGTAGTGGGACAGACACCCTGTGGGCCAAGGTTAGGGTAGGTAGAGACAGTGTGGTAAAATGCCAAGGGAGAAGTAAGTGATAATATGGTGGAAAAGAGGCTACGTGGACCTTCATAACAGGATGAACAACACTAGGGAGAAGACTCCAGAGATTCCCACCTGCCCCCAAAAAGGGCACATCCAGAAGCATAAATGGCCCTTGCTGAGGAAAAACTGGTTAGATTGTCATTAGTGAGTGGGAGGATCATGGACTGTAGCCCTGAGGAAGGACCTGCGACAGGGTTTTGAGGCTGAAAAAGATCCTGAAGGTCACATGGAGGATCAGCAGTAGATTTTTCCCTGTTAGGACAAGTGTCAGTGCCTGGAGTGAATCAAAAATAACTGTTCCAGAATGATACTTAAAGAACAGTATGTTCAGGTGATCTTTGGTAAAATGCTTTCTGTCCTTGGAAGGAAGTATGAAAGCCAGAAAAATTATTGCAAATTAGTACAGTCAGTACAAGGATTGTGGTTAGGAGGAAAAAAACATTCAAAGGGGACTCATCTGAGGATGGATAATGCTGAAGACATTACTTTCCTGGGATCCCACTTAACAAGATTTATGAGCAGAGCTTTCAACTAAGAAATGAGGAAAAGAGTTTGAGAGAGCAGTGAAAGCCTTACAGCTGTTTTTATAATAAAAGGAGAAGGGGAAACAAGGAATGATACTGCTGCCAACTGTCATCAAGTGGGCAACGTCAATAGTCAAATTATTTACTTTTACTAGAGTAAATGGCTAGAAAGTATGTGGTCAATAGGAGACAACAGACGTGCCTATGTGTTCACACTGGGCAAGCAGTTGCCAGGGCATGAAACGGAATACAATGTTGAGTGCATCGAGGTGGAATAGCAGCAGTGATGACTCCATGACAAGGAGCAATCATGTTGGAAATGCACTGTACAGAATGATAGAAAAAACAGTTTAAAGGTAGTGGAGGAGTAGAATCATATTTTAAAGATGTTAATAAATTATATATAAAAAAAAAGACTGATAATGTGGATAAAGGAGATTAGTTATGATCAAATTCATTCTAGGAAAGGATGTCAAAGGTGGCCCTCCTGGGATAGACTAGGGAAGGTGAATTTGGATATGAACAAAGAATTATTTAATGCTATTAGAGAGAGAAATACTCTTGAGATTTGTGTCATGGGAAATTTTAATATCTCAGTCATTAGCACTGAAAATTATTAGCAGTCGTAGGCCATGGGTGTGACAACACAGAGATTTATTTAACTGAGCAGTCAATGAACCAACAGAGGGTAACACTACTTAAAATCTTGTTTCTGTGACTAACACCTAGAACTTAAAAGGGATGCTTGTAGAAAAACTAACTTGAGTGAGCAAGTGAAGTTGATTTAGTTTGTGTGACCTGGAATGTGGATCTGTGACTCTTATTCTTAGTTTAGAAAGGGAAAACCATATGTAACTGGAGGAAACTAAATGGCGAAGAATGGACTATGAAGCTCAAGATTTCACTTTAAATGAAGCCTGGAATTTCTTGATGTTAAAGATGTAAAGCTGTTGGGGACTTCTCTTCTAAAGCAAAGGAAACAACAGCCCCAGTCAGCTCAGGAAATAAGGGCAATTTCACTGGAAATAGACATTAGGGACACACAGAGACCCTCCAGTAACAGGGAATAATGGTTAACGGGCAAAGAGATCTGTCTAAATGATTGAGAAATTCAGGAAGAAAATGGAAATTTTCAGCAGCTGTGTTAAGGCTGGTCTTGCAAAATACCTTCAAATGCTAAGCAGCTAAACCCAAAACTGTGTTTTCTCAGGGTGTGCATAAGGAGAAGAGCTGTGGTGGGAACAGTCCTCAGCTGAAGCCTTCACCACACCCCCATGGTTTGGGAGAGCTGTGGGATCCTGTGGGGCTTCTGTTCAGAGTCGTGCACAAGCAGTGGTCTGTAAGTAGAAAAAAATGTATGTGTGTGGGTAAGAACCACCACAGAGAAATGTTTGGGGCTTTTTGTTTAATGAGAAGAGTGTTTTGGTCCAAGTTTGCTTTCAGCACATAGCGAAGCAGGCCAGGCCAGACAATTCTTTGCCCCAAGACAGCTGTTAAGGGCAGAAAGGGTCAGTGCAAGCAGTGAGAAGTAATATTGACAATATTTTTAGTGCAAACTCTTAGGAAATTTTAATTATCAGCCTCATCACTAGCTTGATGTGTCATGACTTCACATCAGAGGATTCAACCGGTACTTGGGCAGATAAGACAATGAACAAATCTGCTTTTACACAAGGCAAACGCTCAAGATGACTCCCATTATTTTTGTCTGTTTGTCCCTTAGGAATGGGGATAAGTATACACACCAAAGAACCCTACCTGCCCAAAGAGGACATATCCCTCCTCAAATCCTTCAGTGACTGTATGTGGACCAGAAAACAGCTGACTGTGATGATGACAACAGCATACAGGTGACCTTGCTTAACACTTATCTGGGAGATCACACCCCTTCCTTGGGATACCAAGTGGTAGTCTGTGGAGTTATTTTAGCCCAACGTTGAATAGAAAGTGGAAATTTGATTCTGGGCTTCCACAGAAACACGCTCAACATCATTGTTCCTCCTGGCTTCATACAAAATTCCTTCCTGTGAGTCATTTTTCACTTTACAATATCTGACAACACAAGCTGACTATGGCATTACTCATTCTCGTTGATTACTTGAAAAGCCTCTGTTATTTTTGTGTTGGTTTTTTTGTTTAACCTTAAAATCCCACCTGTCTGAATGCCAGTTTTTGTGTTTGGTTTACTCTGTGCCTATAGAAAAATCTGATGTTCCTGGGTCTTAAAATGATTGAAAACTCAGTGGACCTGGACGCCACAGCTACCAATGGCAAATTAAAAGTATCCCAATTATACTATTTTCTGAATCTTTAACCACAACATTGAACAGTAGGGGTTAAAAATAATGATACTAGCTGAAAATAATAAACACATATATATTCTTTCAGAAAATCTCTACTCTAGACCCCTCATTTTTATGTCAAAGGAGCTCCCTTGCTTGTTATTTTCTGACTTTAACGTTTTGCAGACTTTTAAAAATTCTACAGTGAAGTCTAAGACAACAATAAGATAACGTCATAGTAAGTGATGAGACTTGGGTTTAATTTTTTGCTGCTATTTTCTTTTGTGATCTCAGGCAAGTAGTTTTTCTCTCTTTGCTTTGATTCTTCATTTTTAACTGAAGACAAAAGCACTTTCTTGTTTCTCCTGGAGATACATTATTTTAATCACTATAAAAGGCAATGAAGAGCTCAGATGCTACAGCAAGGGGTTTTGTGTTAAACACAACAGCTCAATGGAAATAGAAAAAAGATCTGAGGCTTCTGATGTTTAAGGCTGGAATGTTTAAATATTTTTAGCAGTTTGTTGCACCCTCTGTAACCATGGGAGGTGAGGATACCAATAACATCTGCATCTCAGTGGGTTCATCTGGGTTCATATGAACCCAGCCGCCAACTAAAAGCTTGGTTTTACTAATGCTAAAGTCTTTTCAGCTCTTAATCTCTGATGTTGAAAAAGGCTGTAAAAATCTACATATCTGTGAAAGGGAAGAGTGGGATAAGCGCTTGGTTTTTTTGTTGTTGTTGTTAAAATAGGAAATAAGGTATTTAATTGCTCCTGTGCTGTTTGAGTTTTGTGGCTAGATTGTTACAGCTTGGGTATAGTAATATATTTAATCAACGTAGAACAAGAGATGGATAGATCATCAAGGAGATTGCACAGCACACAGCTATACAGGCTGTCCACAAAAGACACTGCCTAATATGTTTGGTTTTGATGAACTGTAGGAAGAAGCAGCCTGGAAGGCATTCCCCAGCTACCTCTGGACAAAACAGCCACCTGACAAAGAAAACTGCTGACTGATAGCACTATCATTTGGATAAATGTCTGGTTTATCCCCCAGTTTCTTTTTCTTAAATCCCCATTTTCTAAGGGAGCATTCTTTAGTCTTTTGGGGACAGGGTAATATCTTTAATTCTGTACTTCACTTGTTTACGCTTGAAAAAACTCTAGGTTCTCAACTTAGCTCTTCTGTCACACTTGCAAGTGTTTTGTGGTCTGTGAAGCCCTTCTGGGCCACCTGTGAAGAAGTGGGTGCTACCAATGTGAGAGGAGAGAAGGTGGGGTCAGAACAAAGGAAGCTGCCACAATGTGTGGGACAGAGCATGAAAGGAGGAAAGAGAAACACACCTCTGAAAAAAACAAGGGGGAAACGATAGCAGAGACGACAGTCTTGCTGGATTAATAAAGGATTATTTTGTAATTAGATTTCAGGTAGTTTATCAATGCTTTAATTGTATATACAGCCTGTATTGCTGAGGGAAGTGATGCTTGTCATGCCTCTTCCTGGCAACAAAGACCAGAGTCAGCCAGAGCATATTGATGCTGGTTTGCTCTGTGTTGCTCCATCAGCAGGATGCTAAGCAAATGGCAAGCTGTACTAATTGGTCAGCAGGGGATTTTCTTGCATAAAAAAAAGCCCTCAAAAGGCTCAGAAGTGCCCATGCCTTAAAACAGCTTAACGACAGCAGCTTATATAGAAGTAGTGCTTGTATTTGGGAGGAGGTTCTATAGGGATATAGGTCTGGCAGCTTCTGTGGCCATGTGTGTGGGCTGGCCTTTCCCTGCCTGCAGTGACCTCAGCCCTGGGGACCTGAGAGCCAGCATGGACCTGCATTGTCCTTCTGCAGTTGCAGGTGGAAAGGACACCAGCTCAGTCAAGCAGAGAAGAGACCTGTCGGCAAGGTGCTCTCCCTAGGTCCTGGATTGTGGATTTCACTCTTTTTGGTTATGCTTCAAGCCACATTCAGCAGCCTGGCTGGCCATCAGTCTTCGTTGCCTTTTCAGGGCCTGGGGAAGCTGCTGTCCTTACCTGCTTTAGATCAGTAACTGGCTTCATTTTTCCTTAGAGCCTTTGACAGGTACTTTCTGTAACGTAGAGAAGATAGTTTATTTTATATCTGTGATCTCCTGCAGTGCTGATGATAATGTTTGAACTTCTTGCCTGTTCCAGCAGTGAAACTCAAAAAGATAGGGTTGATCAAGGAGATGTGCTAGAACCTTTGTCTGAGTACGTTATGTAGTGACAGAAAGAAACATGTTGGCACAGGGGAACAAGGGAAAGAGTTTACTTCATATTTACTGATTATATGGTGAAATGTTGCAGGTAGAAAGAATCCCTATGTTATTTCTGCATCAAACAAATGTTAAATATTGTGAAGAGTACTATCTGGAAAAAAATCTTACCCACGCTTTCCTGAGCTATTGAATAGGAGGATGTGGTTTGTACCACCTTATGACCATGCTGAATGTAAAGATATTGTTTGTATAGTTCCCTAAGCAACCTGAAACTATGAGCTCTCCACTATGTAGAACTATTTAAATCTAGATTGTGTTTAGAGTGTCTAATATATTTGTCTATATATTTGCAATTCACCAAGTCCTACATTCTTTACAGCAATATATCCCACAGCAGAAGGGAAAGAGACAGGATCATACTGCCACTGTCTATTTCCTTGGAAATGCAGCATAGATAATTCTAACTGTCCTCACACTTCTTATGGAAGACTTGGAGTAATCTTTAGTTTGATTTTTTTTTCTCCCCCCTTAGAATTCAACAAAACTTGGAAAAGGAAAGAAATTTCCAGGTCTAGTGACTTTTTGTCTGTATGACAGTGAAAGGGAGCATGTGGGACAGAAAAAAAGGAGAAGAGATATTGACAGAAGAACACGAGTCAGAAAATGTGTCATAATTTTCCTCTCCACTTTGCAAAGCAGTGCAAGTGGCTCCTGCATTGCCTGTATCTAAAGAAAAAGAAAAAAAATTCAAGCTGCAAGTCAATTGCATAAACAGTTCTAGATTCACTTTCCCAGTACCAGGAATTGAAATGGACAACTGACAGGGACCAACTGACTTGGGTATAAATCAATGATTAGGCAATACAAGAGAAAAAATTCCTTAGCATGAAAAATGCCAGGGGAATTAGAAATAGTCTTTTCAGCTCCCGAGTTCTCCTCTTGCTCACAAAAGAGCTGCCATCACATATTCCTTATATTTGGTAATTTCTAACTCTGGCAAGGATGATTTGTGAAACTTGCACTCTTATGTTTGTGTACACATATGTGTATGGCCTATATGTGTTTTCTTTTTCTACTTTTTTTCCATTCTAATTTGAGACTTTAAAGCTTCTGTACTAAGTACCTGCAGTTTGCATTGATATTGCATCCAAATCACACCTCAGCTACTCACAAATTTTTTTCAAAGCTGGCTAGGGGAACCTCAACCAGGACTTCCTGCAAGTAGTTGGCTTTGTCACTTCAGTCCATTTCCCCCTCTTCTTCCCTAGTGTGATCTTGTGACTAGGAACATAGCAAGGACATCTGTTAATTTCAGGATTTCTTCCTTCCCTCCTCCATGTTGTTACTGTATTTTAATGCATTTCTTCTATTTCCATCTGCCTTCCTCTCTGTTGAGACCAGTCATACAAAGCTGAAAACTATGTCATGAATGTGTTGCTGTCTGAGTTTTGGGCAGTTAGACAACATTTACTGGTGTAATCGTACATCCTCTGCTGCAGTCAGCTCAGAACTAGGTACACCAGACGCAGTCCGGCAAAGAGGGAAAATGAGAGTTCAGACTCCTGGGCTTCTGCTCTATGTTTGTCTTATGGGCTCGTTGCCCCATGAACTTGGATGCTTTGTAACCTGCTCCCCAGCATGTCACCAGTCCAGGGACCCTGCCGATAGAGTTTAACGAAGATGGTAAGGCTTAAATTTTGTTGAGGTGTGAATAATTTTTCTTTCCTAGAATGAGATTCCAGACATTGACCAGTCTATAGTTTCAGAGCACAGTTCTCCACTGCCCTGTGCCTTGCTTTGTCCTTTATACCAGTGCAGTATGAGAGGGGTTACAGCTTTTGGAAATGGGGAAGCTCTGGCCACTTCACACAGTACTACACAACAGCAAAATGTGATGAAGAGCAACTGTGAACAAAACCTCGGGTCTGGTAACCACAAACAAGTGGTCCAAATAAAAAACAGTTGTTATAATTAATGTCATTACTTTAATGACAGTTATGGAGGTGAGTTGCCATTGTGTGCTTGGTATTGCTCGTGACTCCTTAAATTTAATGTTGAAATAAAACCAATAACATTCCAGGAATGAAACAGCTTCTATAGAAACTTTTAACCTGCTGCTGAGGCTTGTACTATTAGACATTGTCAGGGGAGCTGATCTCTGGTGATTTGTAAACTTTTTTCCCCTATGTACATTTTCAAAAGGTGTAGATCCTGCTGCACACCATTTCAAATGATGGTCCTTCCTGACCCTTGTGTGGGAGGTCTCACAAGCAGTGCTGAACCCTCGAGACTTGTCAAGTTTAATTGAAATGCCATGGAGTCTCCTTCAGCTAAGAAAACATTACAGAGACATAAACCTGAAGGAGCAATGAGAGGGAGTGGAGGGCCATGAAGATGATCAGAGGGATGGAGCACTTCTCCTATGAAAACAGGTTGAGAGAGCTGGGGTTGTTCAGCCTAGAGAAGGCTCTAGGGAGACCTTAAAGCAACCTTCCAGTATCTGAAGGGATCCTGCAGGAGAGCTGCAGAGGGACTCTTTGTCAAGAAGTGTAGTGACAGGACAAGGGAGAATGGTTTTAAACCGGAAGAGGGGAGATTTAGATTAGATTTAGTAAGAAATTCTTTCCTGTGAGGGTTGTGAGGCACTGAAACAGGTTGCCCAGAGAAGCTGTGGATTCTCCATCCCTGGAGGTGTTCAAGCCCAGGCTGGATGGGGCTTTGAGCAACCTGGTCTGGTGGGAGGTGTCTCTGCCCATGTCAGGGGGGTTGGAACTTGATGATCTTGAAGGTCCCTTCCAACTCTAACCATTCTATGATAAATGTCATGTCCCCTTCTCCTTCCTAGGAAACCTCCCTTGCTGCTGGTGGCTGGTTGTCTCAGGAGCCTCGTGCTGCAGAGAAGTGAGTATTAACCCCGAGGAAATCTGTGCCCCAAATCTCTTCCCATCTCCCACCCACTCGGCCTCAACCTGCTGCGTGCTTGGGTCACCGTCCCACTAGTGACGAGCCCTTACATTGCTGCGCCTGTTAATCAGCCCTTGGCTGAAACTCTTCTTCGTGTGTGCGAGCGTGTCAGCCTGGACCTAATTGCAATCAATCTCTAAATGACAAGCCCTAATGAAGGGGTGTGCAGGTCGACACCTGGGGTCTGGGAATCTTGCCGGGAAGGGGAAGGATCCCATGCTGATGGTTTCCCGGCTTGCCAGGCCCTTCGTGCTGCCGGGATGGGGGGTTAGCCCCCACTGGAGGATGCGCCCACATAGCCGTGACCATGGTGGCAGCACCGCTGGGGAGGGCAGGGAATGGGGTTTTTCAGCCGGCCGGGCCCATGCAGCTGTAGGCGCCGACCCCGCAGGCTCGCCAGGGCCGATACGGGAGGAAAGCCGCTCAGGCGAGGCCGGGCAGGCGGCCGTGCTTGAGACGGGGCACCCCCGGCCCGGGGGCATCACGGCCCCGGCTGTCCCTGGGGAAGGGACGGGGGCACGGCCGCCCTGAGGGAGCCCGCGGAGGCGGGCGGGAGGGCCGCGCTCCCGGGGCCGCTAGGGGGAACCGCCCGCCCGGGAAACGGCCGCTCGGTAGCCGGCTGTGGGCTCCCGGCCGGCCCGGGCCTGCCCCGCCGCGGGAGCGGGGCTGAGGTTCCTGGTGAGCGGGCCTGACAGTGCAGCAAGGCCCCCTTGGCTAGAACAACCTAAAAATCGCCTCCTGTTTCTCCTATTTCTGAAATACCTTGTTTATATGCGACGTGATTTCTTGCCTTCGGAGAGAGGGGCTTTCATTTTCAGATCCCACCTGATAAAGCTAACTAAAAGCCAGGCTGGACAGGGCTGTCAGCAACCTGCCCTGGCAAGAGGTGTCCCTGCCCATGGCAGGGGGGGTTGGAACTCCATGATCTTTAAGGCCCCTTCCAACCCAGGCCCTTCTGTGGTTCTCCAAACGTGGCAGCAGCTTGGGCCTCTCAGAGCCGAGGCTCCCCTTGAGCAGAGGGACGAGCTGCCACCCTCCTTGTCAGGTTTTGGTTGTGGTTTTGCCTCCTGCTGTGCTCCCCCCCCAACCCTGGGCAGGCAGGAGTGGGGCTGCAGAAGGAGAGGCCACCCATTGCCAGGGGGCTGCCGGCTGCTCGGCCCCTGGAGAGCTTCCCTGCAAACAGAGGCCAAGTCCAGCCCTTTGGTGCAAGCCTGCTCTGGTTTTTCTCCTTCCCTCTGGCACTTCTTTCATCTGTGCTGGGTCTCCTTGTCTGCAGGTTAGTCTGTACTGCATCCCTCCTCTGGTTTTCCTTCTACAGCAAAGGACGAGAGAAGGCAGAAGCGGGTTATCATTTCATAGCCTTCCTCATTCGCTTGAAGGATCTTTAAATGAGCTCTTTTGTCCAGTAACACAAAATAACTCAAACCTTGTACTGAAATAATTCTTACACTTCATTCACGGTGTGCATTGTGTTTAGGTAAGAACAGTCAGAGCGTGGAGTGGGGTGAAGAGAAGGGATGGCTCGGAGAAGCGCTACTTGATTTATTTTCTGTTGAATCTGGGCTGCTTCATTTTAGTTCATTTTTTTTCCTGTCTTGTTTGCAGGTTTAGAGCTTAGAGCGTGTTTCAGTTGCTTTATGTTATTCTTCTCCAGTCAAAGAAAAAAGAAGCGGCAGAGTAAATTGGTTATGAAGTGCTTTAACACCATGTTCTGTGAGCCGGAGACACAGGCGAAGGCCAGGCTGGAGAGGATGGGCATACACCAGGGCATTTAACAAGGAGAGGCATGAAATGTGGTAGTGTTTTGACTTTGTGTAGCTTATATATGTCCAGAGCATGGCCAGGACATGTACCTATGGCCATGTCTAAAGACAGGGACAAAGTCTCCTTTCAGCACTCTTTCTGTGCTCAAGGTGGCTTTTGTGAGGGAGAGAGGGCAGCATTGAAAAATGTAAATAAGGTTTTAAAATATGTGCTTTGATACTACTCAGGTTTTTTTCCTGCTGTTTGTAGCCTTTAAAATCTGAGTTCTTGCAATTCCCCAGTCTCACCGGTTGTGCATGCCTGTTGCTGACTAGTATTGTCACACTAGTTTTCAAGAAGGATCCTGTGTGTTCAGATACAGAGTGCTGTACTGACCCTGTCCTGGGATAAGAGATGGCAAAACAACTCTCTCTCTCTCTCTCTCTGTCTCTCTGTGCCTGGTACCTACTGGGAGGTACCAGGGAGCTTCACAGTGAACTGGTGCTTATGTTAGTTGGATCTGAGCTGTGATGAGTTCAAGCGAGTTTATTTCAATGCTGCCTCGCTTTATCAGGAGAAAACTGCTCAGTCTTTGTGACCTCTTCCTTTCCCTTTTCTGTTTTGCTTTGCTCCATGGCTGTTATTTTCTACCTTTAGACTCTAGTGTGGGATTCTTCAAGCAGTTCAACAAAGGGATGCTCAAAATCCTGCACCTAAGGAGGAACAGCCCTATGCAATAGTATAAGCTGGTGGCTGAGAAGCTGCAAAGCAGCTTGGCACAAAGGGGCCTGAGGACATCCTGGTGGGCACTAAGCTGAACACGAGCCAACGATGTGCACTTGTGGCAAAGGAGGCCAGTGGTGTCCTGGTCTTCATTAGGAAGAGTGCTGCCAACAGGTTGGGATAGGTGATCCTTCTCACCTCCTGCTCAGCAGTGGTGACGCCCTACCTTGAGTACTGGCTACAGTTCTGGGCTCTTCAGTATGGACATACCAGGGAGAGTCCAGCAAAGGGCTACTAAGATGATGAAGGGATTGGAGCATCTCTCTTATGAGGAAAGGCTGAGAGACACGGGACTGTTCAGCCTGGAGAAGTGAAGGCTCAGGGAAAACTTACCAGCGTATATGAATACCTGAAAGGAAGGTGCAGAGAAGATGGAGCCAGGCTCTCCCCTTTCACAGGTGCCCAGTGATAGGACAAGAGGCAATGGGCCTGAAACACAGGAGGCTCCATCTGAATTTAAGGAACCCCTTTCTACTGTGAGGATGACATAGCACTGGCACATGTTGCCACGAGAGGTGGTGGAGGTCCTTGGAGATATTAACATCCTTGGAGATACCAAAAAGCTGTCAGGACTTGGTCCTGGGCAGCCTGCTGTACATGGCCCTGTTTAAGCAGAGGGGTTAGATGAGATAACCTCCAGAGGTCCCTTCCAACCTTAGCCATTTTGTGATTCTGTGGTTCTCACATTAGCTTTGAAAACACCCTTTGTTTTTCCTTCTGCTGTTTTTTATGCTGAATGACACCCCAGGACCTCACCCAGTTTGAGGTGCTGGGTGCTTACTTCCCTCAGCTTCTGGTTTTTTGCCTGTAAAAGGGAGATAAGACCTCCTGCCTACCTCAGGTAATTAGTTAAATAATTTTTTATTTTTTACGCTTTGAAAACAAGATGGCAGAAATACTTGTCAAAATGCAAAAAACCATCAATGAATGAGGTTAGAGGCAATCCAATTGTAATATAACTTATATTTATGTGTGTGAAAAATAAGGTCAATGCTTACCTGTTACAGATATATCTTGCTTGGAAAAGTGTTTTGAGTTCAAAATGACCACAGAGTCCTTGCCATCAAAATGGATATGGAAGAAAAATCCACAACCTGAAAACCCCTAACTTGAATTTTTATCATCTTAAATTCCAATATTTTTGTATTTACCCAAGCTGAAAGATGTCCTCAAGCTTCAGAGCTTAACTTTGTGGTGATAGGTCATGCAAACTCTGTACTGACCAGCTGATGAGGTAGTTCAACACTGTCTTGCTACAAATGCCAGAAGGGCTCAAAAAGCCCATCTCAGGATAGACAATAAGCTACAGGAACTGATATTAAGGAACGGCTAATATGTAGTTGAGCTCCTCTTGCCAGGGAAGATGCTGGATTGCTTTTTGTTTTGTTACTAGTTAGTAATGACTAAACTTGCTGTTGGTGGAATTCTCCTTTAAGACATCTCTTTTTGTGTCTGCTAAGGGTCCAGGACTGGTCTGTGTTGAGTCTACCTGGTCATGAGTCAGTTCAGGCTGCTGCCTGGCTACTTCCAAAATAACAGATGGATGTGAAAGATTACGTCTGTTTTGGCTGTGGATAAAGACACAGCTTTTATCCTGGTTAATAGTGTGTGTTTGTGGAGCAACTATCTTCTAGTGACTGCCAGACTAGAAACAACTGGAGTTGCAAACTGGCTGCTTTCTTATTTCATGGCTGTGGACTATTTTATGCAGTTTTGTACTGTGAAATATGGGAAACCAGGCTTAGCCAAAAGTGAGTTGCTTAGCAGACGCTTGCTGTCATACAAATTAGCCACAGCTTTTTGTGTCTTGGAGCGATGCCAGCGGAGAGCCAGCTATTGCATTAAATGTCTACTACCAGTCTTGATCTAAACCGAAAGTGAGAAGATTAATTGCTCTTCCAGCATTAGCGCATTTTGTGACGTTAAACATGGTTTTTTGTCTTTAAACCCCGAACCGTAAAATACTGCTCTGAGTTTCAAAGTGTATGGGAAGCACAGGAAAAGGTTTAACCTAGTGAGAGAAAGTGTCATGCATATATAGGAACTATCTTGCTTTAAAGTGGAAAGGGAAGCTAATTTTGTTAGTGCTGCCCATCTGCTATGTAACAATGAATACCTTAAAAACTATAGTTTAAATAAATATACGTCTTAAAGAGTGGATAAAGTAGATTTGAGCTACTAGTGGATAGAAAGCAACCGCATTCAATAAGCATCTTCTTTGACATTACTCTGCCTCAACCAAGATTTTTAATACATAATTGTACTAAAGTAGTTTGACTAATCAAACACAGTGCTTTTTCCTTCTATAAAATATTTCCTTCTGCAATTTTCCTGAGTTGCAAAGTTCTTAAGAAGTAGCTCACTTCAAGTAAACAAGTGCAATTTTGGAAACTCATACTTTAGTAAGTTCCTGGGAATATAAGGTTGCTCTCAGTCATTGGTGTCCATTATGAATGAGGGATTTGATAGCAGAAAGGGTGTTTTGAATTCAGCTGGTAACCTTGACTGTTCCTGCCAATGCTGCTAATTTCTGTTTGTTCTGTTGTCTGTCATCTTTCTTCTTAGCCAAGTTCAGTATCATCAAGGCTTTCATTTCTTGAGTTACTAAATGATGGTGAGAAACGCTCGATCAAAGAAATGTTTATATATGTTTCTTTATAGGTTTAGCCTTCCTGGTTGAGGAGGAAAATATGAAATTTGATCTAGGATCCCCAGAAAACAAATGAAAAATCCTGAGGAAAAAGAAAAAAAGACTGTTTAATCAATTTCAGGATTTTTCAGGGGAGGAGATACCAACAACATCTTGCTGGTAATTTTTAGCAGTTCTGATACTGGTGGTATTGTTCCTGTAGTGCAGCAGCATTTTTTGGAGAAGGAATATGAGAGCCACCATCAGCCACTTTACTGCTCGGCTGCTGTTGGGGTACTTGTAAGTGCCTGCTGTGACAAGAGATGACTGCTGACCCATCTCTCTGTCTGAGAACAGCTGCCCATGCACTGGTTTAGTTCTTCTTTCTGGATGAGACACAGTGCTAGGTTTATACTTAATCCTTATGGGGGTACTACAAGTGTTTCCCCATGTTCTTGCAGCATTCACTCTTTGGTGTGTAGAGTTCAAAGAACCCCTTCCTTCCAATGGCTACAGTGGTGATTTTCTCTTCTGCAAGGGAATCTGAAATGCAAAGACCAAATAGTAATGTGTACTTGCCCAGAAGAAAAATGTGCTGAGTTTGTAACTACTGGAGAAAATAATTTGGCACATAGTTATTTCTGTGTACCTCCCTAGCCCCAAGAACAATTGGGCACCAGCTGAAGCCAGTGACTGCCAAAAGAGCATTTGGATGAGGTGGGTGTTTCTGGGTGGTACAGTCACGCGTTAACAAGTGTGACTGCATCACTAAAACAAAACTATATTTGTATTATCCTCAAGCTCTTCGTAGGGATATACCATCCTCAAGGGGAAAGGACACCAATGAAGCATCTGGCAGGGAGGAAAGGCAAAGAAATGAATACAGGATAATGAGGTGTATTTAACTGCATGCTGTTAGCTAAAACCATCCACCTGAACTCGCTGTGAGTGTTCACAGCTGCTTCAGGAATCATTCTCTGTGAAAGCTGAAGTGGGAGCAGGTCAGCTGCTCCAAATCTAGATCTCTGGGTGTGAAAAGAAATCTAAACTGATGGGTGGGCAGCAAACAGCATCAGGGAGGGCAGCTGCAGCAGGGATAGGGATCCAGGCAGCTTTGTGCAAACCCTAGAGGAGAGGTGAACTCTTTCCCTGCATTATGCACATACAGTCTTCTAATAGAGATTAAGAAACCACTCATAATTTTTTTTTCTGTGTGCGGAGACTGAACTCTCAGAGGGCACAGAGTTACTTGCAAAAAATCTTAGCTCTGGTGCATAAAATCTCACTCCCTCATCCTCCTTGACTCCAGTGCTAAGCTCCAGTGGCCGTCTGTTTACCTCATGGGGAGGGGAAAGCAGCATCCCACAGAAATCTTAACCTTTATGCATTTTGAAAGAGGAAATCAAGTTTTTCCTTCGTGCATCACATGCAGCGATAAATGCTAGAGATACAGCTCAGTGAAAATGATACAAAAGAAACCACCCTGCATCTTGAGAAATGTTTAGCAGCTTAATTAGATTCAGAGTATAATACTGTCAACAGTGTATCACAGCTATTTTCTGTTTATCTACATGTTGTTCCATTCTTTGAGCTTTATCTGTTATTATTTAACTATGAGTATTTTAAGTATCTTTTCTCCTCGAAAGCAAGCCCTATTTTTATTTCCAATTTGATTTCACAAGATATTGTCAAACTTCTTACATGTAAGAGGATAAACAATATACATTACCCTCCAGTAGTCATAAAGGGAGAAGTAGGGGGGGAGAGGAAGCCCTGCCCCTACATATCCAGTGTTATGACTCAGGAAACAGTGGGAATCGTTGGTTTTCAATCTTAAATATTTCAGTTGGGTTTTCTTTGCTGCCTTCTGCTAATCCTTTTAAGGCAGGTGAATTCCACAGCTCTTTCTGGAGACAGTAGAGCACAGCTGATGTTTAAAGCAGTTTTTTTCTTTCAGCATAATAGAAGCATACAGGCATGGGGCTGCAGGGGCTGTGCTCTGACTGCAATGGCTCTAAAGTATGGTAGCTTGCACTGAGCATGAGCCAAATTCCATTCTGTTGCATCCTACTATCTTCAAAATTTAGCTGGGCTACTGCTGTGCTAGAGCTACATGGCACGACAAGTGAGCTTTCCATTAGATTCCTGGCGGGGTTAAAATTCAACAGTAATGTAAATGCACTGTTTCTAGTGTTTCTGAATAGGTTCTCATTTGGACTTTGTGAAAGCAGAATACAGACAGAAAAAAAATAGTTCAATATCTAGAAAGATACACCACCTCAGACAGCTGTTGTGTCAGCTGGTAGCTAACAATTATTGGACTCCAGAGTTTGTAATACACGGGAGTGAGAGGGGGAGAGAGAAATTACAGTGATGACTTCTTTCTGGGTTTTCTTGTCCAATGCAAACCACCGAGAGTCTCCTGGAAGAACAACTGCAAAGACCAGTGACCACCTTTCCCAAACTAAGGGTGTGCATAGTGCTCTCATGTCTCGATTTCTTTTTGATATCTCTGGCCCATGTGCCAAATGAGAGTGCCTTTACAGGAGGTTTCTGCTGCTACTGACAACAAGGCTTGTGGTTCCTGTAAGGAGCCTCAAGTCCTGAATCTGCTAGACAGCATTGAATGGCTGGCAATGTATTCAAAGATGGGGTCTTAGTACCTTTAGCTTGTTGACAAATTTGCATTGCTGGTTTTGAGTCAAGGGGTGTTCTTGCACTCCTTAGCTCTATGGCTTGGCATCTAAAGCATGTAAATCAAAACTGGCTAAGGGGCCATCGTTGAGGCCTTCGAAGGCAGCCCACAAAGGGACTGGTTTATTGTTGTGATCTTTGGCCAGGGCTGGCCGGAGTGCCTACCAGGTCCTTTTAGCTCTGTTGGGACTGGGGACATGGACTACATGCTCTGGGGGAAGGAGGGGTTTAGAAGTGCCAGTCAGTGATCATCCCACAGGATCCCCTGCCCAGGTGTGCACTGCAGACTGAGGTCGCTCCCCCTGCCCCTACAGAAGAAGCTGCCATGGAGCCTTTTCCAGAGACCCACACTGCCATGGTCAGTCTCTGCTTTGTCACATAGAATCATAGAATCATAGAATTGTCTAGGTTGGA
>BJBW01005321.1:18764-83648 GCA_004320125.1 Scolopax mira | reverse complement strand
TGTTCCTAATGTCTAATCTAAATCTGCTCTTCTCCAGTTTATACCCGTTAGCCCTTGTTCTGTCATTGCCAGCCTTTGTGAACAGACTCTCCCCAGCTTTCCTGTAGGCCCCCCTCAGGTACTGGAAGGCTGCTATTAGATCTCCCCGGAGCCTCCTCTTCTCCAGGCTGAACAACCCCAGCTCCCTCAGCCTGTCCTCCTGTGTTGGAGCAGAGGTGCTCCAACCCCCTAATAATTAGGGGTCTATGTCCTTCTTATATTGAGGGCTCCAGATGAGGTCTCACCAGAGCAGAGTAAAGTGGGAGAATCACTTCTCTGGATCTGCTGGCAATGCTTCTTTTGATGCAGCCCAGGATGCTATTGGCCTTCTGGGCTGCAAGTGCACACTGCCTGCTCATGTCCAGCTTCTCATCCATCAGCACCCCCAAGTCCCTTTCCTCAGGGCTGCTTTCTAACACCTCGTTGCCCAGTCTGTACTGATGGTGAGGATTGTTCTGGCCCAGGTGCATAACCTTGCACTTGCTCCCGTTGAACTTCATGTGATTTACTTGAGCCCAGTTCTCCAGCCTGTCCAGGTCCCTCTGGATGATATCCTGTCCCTCAGGTGTATCGACACCACCACACAGCTTGGTGTCATCTGCTATGCCTGGAATGTGTTGACTTGGTGGTCATGGCTCCTCTTCCTCAGTGAGGCCAAGGTAGCCCTCTTCATCCTCCCAGGACTTTGGTTTAAGGAGACAGATGCAATCTGTTAAAAAGTGTGGTGGTAAGCCCAGAAGCAGAGCAACACAGAGACCTCAAAGCAAAAAAGCTGTCACTGCTGCTGCTCACCCTTCAGCTGCTGTCCCACCAGATGAGATCAGCCAGGATTGGTGGCAGGGTTCAGATCCAGACACTAAGCAACTTTCCATACAGCTCCCTACAGCAGGGATTGGCACTGCAGATGAACTGAGGCCACCTGTGTGGTGCAGGGACCAGGGACACCACATCTGGTCATTGGGTTCAACAGAGCCCTCTGTAGCAGGGAGCTGTGAGGAAGCTCTGGGCTTGCAGGGAGCAGGGAGACCAGAGCTTGGTGCCCCATACGACACAGCCACAGGTCTCTGCTGCCTCTCTCCCACCTCTGCAGCCCAAGGGAGCCAGTCATCCTCCTTGGGCTCCATCTGGGCTGGAAACAGGGGGTGTGCTTATCCTGCAGTTCTCTGTGCAGCACTAATCTGCCCAGGGACCCCACTATCACTCCAAATGCCTCTTTTTGGATAACACAACCAAAGGGTAAATGGTAAAACAATGGCATATTTTCTTTTTCTTTTTCTTTTTTTTTTTTGCTGGGCATGAGTGCCTTGCCCCGTGTGCATGCAGTGCAAACCGAACGGGTGTTATTCGGGACTGTGGGGCTGCCTGGAGGGGAGCACCCTGGGCTTGGCTTGGAGCACAGCAGCTGTCTGTCCATCTGTCCATCCACAGAGATGCTTGCAGCCACCTCCAGCATGGGAGGTCTCCAGCAGTGCTGCCAGAGCTTGGCTGGACTGGTGGGGCTCCAGCCCTCTTTGAGGGTGGTGAGGAAGAGCAGAGATTCTGCCCAAGCTGTAAGCACACAATGGATGAGAAATTGTCCTCCTGCCTCAGCTTTGGTGACTTGCCCTGTCTGGACAAGGGTTGTGTGCCAGGGTGTGCAGCCCAGGGCAGGGGCCAGGGCTCAGACCCTGTCCCTGCAGCGCTGCCAAGGCAAGTAAGAAAGTACATACCCTAGCTGCAGTAGTAAATTTGGGATGTAATGGGGCCTTGCTCAGGGCTGAGGGTAGAGATCCTCACCCTGACCACCCCCATATTCATTAGTCTGTCCTTCACATGTCCTGTGAGAGCAGTTGCAGCCTCGGAGATCGAGTTGAGGGTGGCTTTTGCTGGCCCCCCTGACAAGGGGACCAAGAGCTCCCGGGGGAGGTACAACCCAAAATTGTCAGGGTTAGGCATCTTCAACCCCATCCAGACCAGAGGCAGCACCCAGCCCTGTGGTATTGATGGGAGCTGGTGTTGGCACCAGTAAAACTTCCCACCTCCCAGGACCAGTTGCCTGCCCCAGACAGGTCCTGGCTCCATGCCGGGCAGAGAGGTCATGCCAGCATTCAGAGAGGTGCACAACCACCAGCACCACGGTCGTGAGCATTTTAAGGAGTGTGGGGCTGCATGCCCCCTTTCCCCAAGCTGCCTTTACAGTTTCAGGGGTGTGCATGACAGTCAGACCCAAAATTTTAATTTCTGCATGTGCTAAGCCCTGCCATCCCTTTCACATAGTCCACAGCTCTGTCACCTGGTGAAATGATGCCACCTTCAATGGGCAATGTTGAGATGACATGCCCTGCCTTCTGCCCCTGTCACAGAGGTGCTAATTAAGCCATTTAGCGGCGACACAGTCTTACTAAAGTTCAGATAAATGGCAAATTTGTCTTCCAGGAAGGTGTTCCAAGTAATGCACAGAGGCAGAGATGGTGTCATCATCCCTCCCCTTTGACACACATGCAAATTCTTAAAACTGGGTGATCATGAGCACTTGGTGTAGCCTCGAGGCATTTCTTATTTGCTTTGTGTCAGCAAACACACATATGACAAGAAAATCTCTCTTTTGATAGTTTTCCATTTTTTAGCAGCAAACCTTCAGCTTTTCCTAAGAGCCTTGGAAAAACCAAGGCTAACCTCCCAAGTTTCAGCTACCACCCACCATGCCTGTCAGTGGTGGGAACACTGGATAGTTGGGGGTGGCACATATCCTCATCCTTCCACTTTTTTTCTGACATGAGAGAGCCCAGGCCCAGGAAACCTTGCCAGGGAAGGGAACATTGTTAGATGCTGAGGACTCAGAAATCATCACTCTTCCTCTAAAGGAAGGGCTTAAAGCTGTTCCTGGGTGATGGAGTGCCCCACACATCCTGAGAGGTGGACATGGGAATGTGAGTCACTTTGTGCAGAGACATCTCACTAGTCCAGTGCAAAGGCCGAGCTAATTACCAACTTCCCACAAAGCCAAGAGACCAAAATATCTGTCCTGTTGTCTGGTTTGACTTTCCTCACACTGCCTTGGAACACCTGCAACACTTGCATCCCCCACTGAAATGCTATTTGTTTCTGACAGGTGGCTGGAGGTGGTTCCTTGGTGCCCAGCTGACTCATAAGTCACTGTTTAATTTGCTGTGGGACACAGCGGAGTGGTGTGAGGTGGGACCAGGGTGACCCAGCCCCGTTGAGGCTGTGCACATGGGGCAGAGCCTGCAGCACCTTCCTCCTGGGGGGATGAGCAGCCTAGAAAGGTAAAACGCATGAAAGGACAAAAAGCAGCCAAGAATAGCAACCTGTGTTAGGATAACAAGAATCAAAATTATTCTTAGCAAGCAGGGCAAGCTGACAGAGCTGACAGCAGAGTTGGAGCTCAGGCATGGTCTCCTCCGCTTTGCCTGTCTGACGCCTGCCTCCCAGGCACCCTATGCCAAAACAAACCTTCCATGAAGGTATGGTGGGCTCCTGCCTCCACCTGGGATGTTCCTGGAAAGTGAATGGTGGGTTTAGTGGGGGAAGAGGAGGCATGCTGGGGGATGATCCCGTATGGTGGGGTTTCTCCCACGCAGTTCCCCCTCTTTCCCCATCCATCCTCGCTCCCAGCACTTTTCTGACTCACCTGCCCAAACCACCTCCTCCCGCCCCTCTTCCACTAAGCTGCAGCACGAGGATGGTGTTTAGCAGAGGTGTGATGCTAATAACGAGGTGGAGGACAGCATAAACAGGAAATCCTGCCACGAGACACCTCTGGCACTTTAATCAGGCTTTCAGAGCCAGCCACCCATCACCCCAAGGGGACGGAGCTGTCCTATATCTGCTTGTGAAGCTGGGTGGGAAAGCTGCCCTCGGGGTGACAGAGGGCTGTGCCCAGCCCGGCTGCTCTGCCTTTGGCGGCCATGCCCTCCCAAAAGTGAACGTGAGCGGGAGTCAGACGCCTGGCAAATCCAAGGGAGAAAGATTGACTTGCCAAAACTATTCCGTCTATTCGAGGCAGAGTAATAGATGCTTGTCTGAGTTGTGTCTACTATTAGCGGACCCGTTCCAGAATGGTAGGAGATGTGATGAAAAAAAGCGCTTCCATTTTAATAACTAATTAAATAGGCTAACTCAGCCAGGGACCGCTACCGTGGAACTGAATCCAAAACCGAAAAGAAATAGCGGTAGCTGTTGCCCGAAGCCTTAGCAGTGAATGAGCGATAGAGCAAAAACATCTGTCCCTTGGAAGAAGGTCAGAAAAGGCTGATAGTCCTCTTCCAAATGGAGAAAAACCTCTCCAGACTGGGAAATAAAACTGCTCCCGTTGGACCCGTGCCCCCCCAGCCCTCAACACGCCAGCCAGCGCGGTGGCAGATGCTCCGTCTGCTGCTGCAGCCCAGGCATATGGCTGCCTGTGGGCTATGGTGGTCCAGGGTTAGCATGAAGCTGGGGGGATGCTGCGAGAGCAGCCAGACTGCCCCAGCTCAGACCCGGCCCCTCCTGTGGTGTTACTGGTTTATTAAATTGTCAGCTGGGCTGGCAGCTCCCCGGTGTCCTTGTGGCTTTGCTGCAAAGCTGGCTTAATTCCTGGCCTTGAAACAGGCTGGGAGCATGGCACACACAGGGATTTGCAGTTCTCAGCACATTTACTGGGGGAAACTGGGCCTTTTCCATCAAAGTTTGGGCCATCACACAGCTTCCCCCATCATATTGTGCCCATGTTAGGGATCATTTTCACCTGGGTTTCCTGATGTCCCCTTGACACCAGCTTTCCTTGCAGCTTTCCCCAGTGCAGAGGGCACCTTGCCTTATCTGAGGGCCTGTTTTTACTCAATTTATACAAACCTGGACACCTGAGTTGCCTTTGCCCTGCTGCCACGTTTGGAGTTGGTCAGGTAGGTCAAAAATGATTCTGGAGAGGAGCAGAGAGGCAGGAACAGATGCTCACATGTGTGCACACTTGCAGGAAAACGGACTGGGAGAGCAGTGTGGTGCTGGGGTGCCAGGATGCTGGGGTGCATCTGCTGGATGGAGCAGGGGGCACCAGGCTGGGACAACCCAGCAGCAGCGGCCACCAAGGTTAGAGAGCTCGTCCCACCTGGGTTTGCATCTAGGACTGTCCAGCCAAATCACATGGGAGAAAATGGCCTCAGCAGGTGCATTTGACAGCAAAATCTATTTATTTTTTTCTCTGACAGGTTCCTCGGGCAAAATTTGGAATGACCCAGAAAGGATGAGGCGGGCACAGTTTATGCTTAAAGTGGGCAGTCATCTCTCTGGTGATAGTCTCTCATTTCTCTCTGTGGGCACAACTGCCATGCAGAGCAATAAATCTTCTTCAGATGGAAGTACTTGGCATGGACCTAAATTTACCTTCCTTTCTGCAACCCTCTCAGCTGCATGGCAGCAACTCCTAACGCTGCTCCCAGCCTGGTGATCCCAGCCCAGAGCCTTTTCAGGATGCTAAACCCAACTGTCGTGGGTCATATTGACTCCTGCTAATTTGGGATGAGGCAGAGATAAAGTTACTCTTCTTGCAAAAGACTATGCTGGTTTATTTATTAGAAAAGGCTGTTCTGCAGGCCATAGAGGCTTGGTTCATGCTTGTCTCCATGAGGGATTTGTAGTGTGTGGGTGAACTGTGGATGCACACGGAGCAGCCCTGGGGCAGCCCCCACTTCCATGAAGGACCAAAGCCATCCCAGCACTGCTCCGGAAAGGATGTTGGAAAGCAATTGAGCACTGGGAGTGGTGCATTTGTGTTCATTACAAAATAATCCATGTCTGTGGTGCTTTGAGACCTTGGAGCTGGGGTTTGCTCAGTCGGCTCTTCTTCCCACCTCCAGGCTGCCGGGATAAGGATAACGGCTTCTCTCCTCTTATCTCAGCTGATGCTATCACTTGTTCCTCCCATGCCTGCAACCACATGTCATGTGGTGAAAACTCCCTCCGGGGGATGCTGCCTTCCCAGCCCAGCATGATCCTTCATCTTGGAGCGGGGAGGGAAGAGGTTAGAAAGAGATGCTTCTCTCCCTTTAAAAGCATCTTTGATCCAAAAAAGCCTGCATGCTATCCTGCCCTTTGATCTGTGCATGAGAGCTGGGGAAGGAAGACTTCAGCTTAAACCCTTCCTAGGGCAAAGGCCATCATGTGAACTCTGTAAAACTGAATTTTTCCCGCTGCCTGCTCCCACATGAGCCCAAGCAATCTCCTCGCCACAGCATCATTTTGGGGTATGGGGACAAGGGCAGGTGTGTCCCTGCAAAGAGGGGTTTGCCTTCGTCCCAGTCTCTGACTTTTTCTGAGTGGGGAGAGACTGACTCTGTAAAAGCCATGTGCTCGGGAAGCTGGTCTCTGGGCTGGAGCTGGATACCCAGATCATTGCCTGTTTTGCCACAAAAATAAATCCTCGGTCATTGTACACATGTGCCTGTGTTCACACAGACACCCTCTCCTCTGTGCTCCATTTCTGGTGGCACTCAGGATTTTTCCTCACATGTTGGCATTTTGCTGAGGTCAAATGGCCCTGGTGGAGGGAGCCTTAGCAGCATCGTGCCCAAAGGGACCCAGAGCCGGCAGCTGGAGCCAAGGAGGGAGGAGCTGCAGCACAGCTTGCTGCTGGCCAAGGAGATGAGTCATTTGGGCTCTTCCACTCTCTTTACCTTTTTAAATAAGGTGGTGAGTAAACTGTGTAATACCTGGCTTAAAACACAGCTTTTTGCAGTTAAAAAAAGTAGATGGCAGGTTTGCTATATATACGCTATATTCCCATGTGCCGTAACCACTCGGTGTATGTGTCTGAGACAAGCAGGTAAAAATGGAAATATAATGTTGGTTCCCTGAGCATGTTGTGTGCAAGGCAGGTGTGTGTGTGGGGGGGAAAGGTGGGCAGATTCACTTCTCATTACCCACCTAATGATCAATAAGGTCTCCTACGATGCTGAGGCAATCCTTAAACATCCCAAACAGATGGGCTGAGTGGCTTTTCTGTACAATAGGATTTTGGAGAGCAGCCGGCCATCTGAGCTCAGTAGCCATCCTGTAACACACAGGTGAAACCCAGGGCTGAGGGCTTGCTCTGGCCTCTTGATTATAAAGAACACAGCATCCCAGAGGATTTGGGTGAAGGCCTGATGATAGCAGGGCTGATCCTGGAGCAAAGGCTCTTCCCATACCTCATGAATCCAGTTCTCCTGGCCCTGCCCCAGCAGCCCAGCAATGCCAGCAGCCCAGTCTGTGTCTGATGAGAGAAGGACCACCAGAGATGGCCACCTTGTCCCAGGGACTGCCAGACGCCTGTAAAGAAACCTCCTGGGTTTGGGTCTCTATATATATCCCATGTGATGCGTGGATCCCTCCTAGGTTTCTTCCCAGTACATCACTTCAGAGAGATGTGGGTTGCGTTCCCTTGGTGCTGGCTTTGTTCTTGATTAGACAGGGGTAAAAATAGTAAAAGAGAAAGAAAGACGGCGTGTGGGAATGGTCTCCTTCTCATGGTGCATCCCTCTCAGCACAGAGGTGGGAAGCAAACCCCCACCATCCCCAAGAGCCCAGGATCAGGTCACCTCTGAGGCGACCCCTTTGTTATGAGATGCTGTCATGGAGGAGCTGCCCTTTGTACCTCCCGCCTGCCTGTGCCCAGTCAGGGCTGCTGGGTGAGGAGCAGAAGTCCTTCGCTCCCTGCTGCACCATGACTCATGAGCTCTGCCTGAGCTGCTGCAACTATTTCAACATGTGCTGTTGCCTGATTTATTTCTCAGGTAGGTGTCCCCTTGGCAGGTCCCTGGTGCTCCAGTGTCCCTTGCAGAATGCCCTGCCCAGTATGGGACAGCGGCTTGCATGGCAATGCTTCTCCTAATGCTTTGTCCCTGAGTTCCATGAGGATGTTCTGTGACTAGCTATGGGAGCAGGCACCACCTGTACAGCACGGGAACAGGGCCCAGGCATTGCAGAGATACCTCTCTAATTGCTCTTAAAACTATCCCTCTGAATTCACGATCATCCTCTGACCTGTCCAGACAATCACGATGCTATTTTTGCCTTGTTGAGACAGAATCCTTATCTGAATCTGTGCTGCAGTATGTCATATGAACACAGCTTGTCACTGTGATAGCTCTCTTCCTTCCTAATCTCTCATCCCCATTGATGGTCATGCACATGAGAGTGATTCCTTTCCTGTGACAGAGAAGTGCCATACCTAGAGGATTAGTTTCAGGCAACCCATGGGAGATTCATCCTGGCAGCTGTGAGTTATCCCCTTTTATGCTCCAGCCTTAAACCCGCTGTTTCGGTTTTCTGGTGTCACTCAGAAGAGACTTCCAGGCTCCTCTTTAACTTTCTCTGCTACTCTTCTTCAGAAGGTTTGGTGCCTAAAATCACATGGGAGTTTACAGAAGCTTTTGAGAAGAAGGGGAAAGCTCATGACCTCAAACAGCTGATTGCTCCTGGGCCTGCCTTATTCACAAGAAAGAAGCGAGATGCAGGTATTCACACCATGGCTGTGCCTAGATCTTTGGTGTGGCTGCTGGAGCACGTGGTGTTAGCAGAAACACTGATTGGTGGGACAGAAAGGACTCCCCGGGTTTGTGCTTGGCAGGAGGCTGAGTGGAGCTCTGGGACTTCTTCCAATACACCAGAAATGCCATAACCCCCTGATACAGAAAGCTTATCTAGAATAAACATGCTCTGCTCTTGGGAACCTGTTTTTGGAAAGCTCGTGGGTAACCACTATGTGACATCAGGGACTATCTGTCCCTCTGCAGCTGGTGCAACCCCTGTGCCAACAACTTGGCCAGTTTGGCAGAAATACACCCATGTGTGTGCCCATGTTTAACCCGGGTCAGATATGCCCAACTCGCTGTTTTTGCTGAATTTCATGATGATGGAGCCAGAGGCTGGTATTGCCCACCTTGAGGGAGAGCATCTTGTCCCTGTGAGATGGCATACGCTCTGCTTGAGAAACCCTTGCATTTCCAAAAGAATGACAGCAGCCAGAAACACTACCCCCAGAAGAAATTAGGGTTCAATAACATTTTGGGAGAGAGGGAGACTTGAATCTGAATCGCATCCCTGGGAGATTTCAGGAAAGAAAAGGAGTATAAAAGCTGCTGTGAGTGGAGTTCCCACCCTGCAAAGGCAGCCCAAGGACCCGGGGCATGAAAAAGCATGAGGGGAATTTGTAGCAAAGCAGCGGGAATAAAACAGCTTCTTTCCAGGGGGCAGTGCCCTTGGCTCGTTCTGCAAAAAGACCTCACAGAGGGTGGGTGCCCAGCCTTTCATCTGCAAGTACGTTTGTAGTGATAAGGCTATGGCTTTTGAGAATACCCAAGATTAAGTGTGAAAATGAAAAGAAGGCTTTATTTCAGTTCCAGGGCAGAAGCAAATAAAATGGCCACCCTGCTGTAATGAGCAAGAATTACCAGCCTTAAACCAGGTAGTTCTGACTCTCCGCTGTTACAGAACAAAGCAAAACCCATGTTTGATATATATGTGCAGCTAGCAGGGGGGGCAGAAACGTCCTGTGTGAATTTGAAGTCTCAAGAGGAGAAAAAAAAAAGAAAAAAAAAATAAAGAAGATCTTGTGTTAGGTCTAGAATAAACAATGTTTAGCTATATTTTGCAGTTTTGTGTAATTCTTAGGCACAACCAGCAGCAGACTCATCAGACTGAATCATTTCAGAGCTGTGCTCAAGGCTGCTGCTTTATTTTTTATTGCCATCAGAATTTAAACAGAAACAACACGTTTCTTTTTACTTTTCTTGTAATTTTATATGTGAATAATAGAATTACAGAATCAATAATAGTCAATTGCAGAGAATAATTTCAGTGGGAAGGTACCCAAGGTAGGGTTCAGCTCCAAAATTAGACCAGGTCCTCAGGCCTTCAGTTCTGAGTTTCTCCAGGGATGGAGATCCTGTCTCCTCTCTGGATAGCCTGTAGTGTTTGACCTACCTCATGGTGAAATATTTTCCTTATATCAAAACCAGAATTTCCCTTGTTGCAACTTGTGACCATTGCCCTGGTGGTTTCAATGTGTATCTCTGGGAAGAGCCTGCTTGTCTTCCCTAAAGTCTCCTTTAAGCAATGGACAACTGCACTAGGACCCCCTGTAGACAGCATTAGGACACTCCACCTCAGAACCCTCCTCCCAGTATGTCCACATCTCTCTCATACTGGGGAGCCCAAAACTGGGACACAACACCCCAGATGCATCCTCATGGGTATGTGCTGACTTTCTTGCTGATGAGGCCCCATGGGTGGCCAGCCCTCACCCTCCCCTTAGCAGAGCTCTAAACACACAATGATGTGTTACTCAGAGTCTGGAGGGAAAATGCCATCTCTGATAGAGTTCCTTAAATATTTGACTTCTCAAGAAGACTAAAATCTTTATTTGCTTAGAATAAGATTAAGAGAATGATTTGAGAAATGAGAAACAAAGGGACATAATCTAGTAAAGGTATTCAGCCTCAGTGAAAGGTATGGACAAATATTCATTGGAGGTATTAAACAAGCTTAGTTCCCATTCAAGTCGAGGATCTTCTAAAGCTGAAGTGGAAAAAAACTAGTCCAACCATCAGGACGGGCAGTGTTAGACCCAGAGGTCCCAAAGTCCAGGCTGCTGACCACAGAGCACCAGAGGAGCCAACCTGGGAGGTGGTGAAGTTCATGAGCCTTCCTTTCCCCTCCTGCTTCTCAAAGCGCTACTAACCAACAGAAAGCAGGGTCCCAAACTGGCTCCAGTCCCTCAAATATCTCTGCACATACAGGAAACCTCAACCTAACCCCTGGGCTCTTTGTGTTCCCGACACCGCCTACTACTGCTTGTGGCACAAAATCTTGGGCTGCATTGGTCTTCTCAATTAACTCCTCCCTGAAAAAAACATCTCTCTTTCTTGTGCTGCCTCTTAGTTTTATTCTGTGCCCCAAATATACTTTACCAGCCCTTGAATGACAAAGTGGCCAGCTGGTGGTGGTAGGGCTGCCACATGGCACACAGAGGGGTCTGTCCTGGGACCCCCAGCAATCCAAAAAGGACAGACGTGGAAGAGATGGGATACACCCCCTTCTCAGGGAAACATGGTTCTGCTGAGTACAGTAGTATCTTGGAGAGCTTCCCCCATGCTTAACCCCTTATTTTGGAAGCTAAAATCCCCATCGTGCAGAGCACCTTTGAATCACTCACTCCTCTTGCAGGGACATCTGGAGCAGCTTGTTTCCAGACCAAAACTGCTTCCAGTCTGGTCTTGAATACTTCCAAGGATGGGGCATCCACAGCTTTTCTTCTCCAGTGTCTCACCAACCTCTCACTAAAGAATTTATTCCTAAAATCTAATCTAAATCACCCCTCTTTCAATTTAAAACCATTACACCTAACCCTACCACTACACTCCCTGATAAAGAGTCCCTCCCCATCTCTACTGTAGGCCCCCTTCAGGTACTGGAAGGCCATTATAAGGTCTCCCCCCAAGGATTCTCTTCTCCAGGCATCATATCATGAACAGGCAGTTCACAAACATACGTCCTTTTTATCCTTCACTTCTTCCTCAAACTACAACAAACCCATGCCCGCTGATGTGGCTTCTTGCTGATGGCTGATTATCCATGCATACTCCTCTCCCATCACAGCTTGGACCAAAATGTCCAAGGAGAAGGAGGCAGGGAAGGTCAGTCAAATTTTGATACCTGCTTGGTTACAGGAAAGCATTAATACGGCAAAGCCTGCACCTCCTCTCGCCACCTTCCCTTCTTTGCTGGATCCCTCACATCACCCCACAGCTGGTGCACGCTCCCCGGAGCTGCTCACTGGGTCACTTGAAAGCCTTCTGACAACATGTGCTCATTCACCTCATAGGGGGATGTGGCTGCCTGGCCATCATGTGCAGTGCACTGCACATCGTGACTCATGCCTGACTGCCCTCTAGTAAAGGCACCAAAATGCCACAGGGTTGGGGGGGGGGAGGTTCTGTGCTGTCCCTCACTCTTGGGGTGTCAGGACAGATTTCCAGCACAATTTACAGGCTGCTGATTTGAAATGGATGCTGTTAAGAGGGTGCCTGGATGTACTGGTGTCATTGTTGAACTGCGTCTGGTTGCCATAGAAATCTAGGACACATAAATCTGACTGATAATAATCTTTTTTCCCACCCTTTCTTTCTTTTGGTATTAAGTAAAGGCAACTGCAGAGATAGACCTGCTTTTATCAGGATCTGGACTGGGAAATCTTGGCTGCCAAGAGGTGGTTTCAGATGTTTATGCTGTAAGTAGCCATGTGTGTGCTGATAGATAAGGATAACACTGAGGGAACAGACCTGCTCCAGAATGGGTGATGGACAGAAGCTGGAGAAGGTATCTGCTCTGCTGGGACCATATACTGCTGCTGGTGACACAAGATGGAAGTGAGATCAGACCCAATTTTCCTATGTGCCCTCTCTCTACCCCTGAAGTACATGATCTTGTAACAGCAGAAATATTCTTTCCTAATTAATGATCCATCTTTGTGTCCACAAAGCTCTGCCAGATATTTCACAACAAGTGCTGTTTGCACTTTACAGCATGCTATGATGTGATCTTTAAGTACATAAATTTGATTTCCTCCTGTACATCCTGGATAAAAGCAATGTAAGACCTCATTCACCTTCAGAAATACCAACTGCTTGGCTCATGGTGCATGTCCCAGTGCTACCGATTTTTAAGCAATCATGCTGGTAATACTCTCACCACAGTTACGTTTATAACATGCCTGCTTCTTTTGCTTTGAAAGAGCAAGATCAGAGCACAAATAATTATACAGCAAAGAAACAACTGTTCAAACATGTTACCAAAGACCATAACAGGAGCATTTAAGGAAGTGTTGAAGTGTTAAGAGTATAAAGAAAGAAGGCTTCCTGCCACAGCCAGAATGATCTCCCCCCTTCGGTTGCATGATGTCTTCCCAAAATGTAATCCCTGATCAAACCCTTGGTTGTTGAAATGTGAACTGCAGCCAAAACATCCAGAGGAAGCCCTTTGCCTTTTTGAAAACTTTGGTTTTTCTCACACAAGCCCAGAAACCACCCTCTGCTCACCTTAGCGAGTCCACCCTCATGTGAGTGCTGCCATTAATGTCAGAGGAAATGAGTCCATGCCCAGCAGCATGGGAAAGCCTTGCCCAACCAGGCCTAAATATAAACCAGACATGAAAGATAAAGTCTCTAGTAAATGTAATTGCCATCGCTCAGGGGCCCAGCCAGCTCGTGTTAATGTCAGGGGGTTGTCCCTGGCCATCTCCCAGCTTCCCCTCAAATCAAACAGCATCATCCTTGACCTTCAGCCCATGGCTGAAAACTAGTTTTTTCCTGAATTAAAAGCTTTCTTAAGATAGCCTTTATTGATTGGTGTTTCAAAAGTGCCATGGCATAAGATGATGAGCAGCATGGTTCCTCCTTGCACTTTGCAGCCAGGGCTGTATTCCTCCCTGCATAGTGGTCAGCCCTTTGGTTGGGGCAGCCCACTGCACCCTGACGTCTGCTAGGTGGTGGGACACTCGTGGGCACCAGAGCTCACACCCATATCATGTATGCCAGGTGTGCTGGGGAGGTGGGGCTTCATCAGAGGGCGGAAATTTGGGTAATTACCTCCCTGACAGACAGACTTCCAGAGCGTATAATTGAGCTCAAATTAGATTGCACATCAACAGGTAATCAGATGGTCCATTTAATTTGCTAAGAGTCATAGCTGACTCTTTCCTGCTCCTGTGTTTTGTTCTTTGACACGTTTCAGAATTTAAGGTCAATGTGGAGAGCAATGATCAGTCCATCCTGCATGCCAAAGCCTGGCTTCAAACTCCAACCTCATAGTATCTTGAAATGGCTTTGGGCTGGAGGGTTCATACACACTATGTGTGAGATTGCTCTGGCACATCCTTTTTCTGACACTCCTCTGGTAGAAGACATTTCTCGTCCATTGACATGGACACCTGTTGGAATGGGTCCAGAGGAGGACCACAAAGATGATCAGAGGGCTGGAGTACCTCTCCTATGAGGACAGACTGAGAGAGTTGGGGTTTTTCAGCCTGGAGAAGAGATGGCTCCAGGGTGACTTTATAGCAACCTTCTAGTACCTGAAGGAGGCCTACAGGAGAGATAGGGAGGGACTTTTTATCAGAGGATGTAGTGACAGGATGATGGGTAATGGTTTTAAATTGAAAGAGGGGAGATTTAGATTAGATAGTAGAAAGAAACTATTTAGTGTGACGTTGGTGAGACACTGGAACAGGTTGCCCAGAGAAGCTGTGGAGATGTTCAAGGCCAGGCTGGATGGGGCAGGTTGGATCTATATAATCTTTAAGATCCCTTCCAACCCAAACCGTTCTATGATTCTATGATACTTCTCAGACAGCTTTCTGGGCAGTCCAGTTGCTGAACTAGCACAGTGTGGTCATTTTTGCAATACGCTGAAATGTCTGCAGTGATGATGCTCTTGCTTGGCCCTTGAAAGGTAGAAAACTACTACATTAACAGATGGATCTAATCCTGTGAGACGCTGTGGGCCTCTGAGAACGTGCTGATGCTCTCATCTGCTGCTGGTGATTCCAGGAGATGCTCCACACTTTGTGAGACAGGCTCTTAAAAAAACCCAAAACAACAAACATTAAAACAACGCATCAGTTTGTGGCCTGAGTTTTATAGTATATATAGGACCTTTTGCACCCTTTTCAGTGAGAGAAAGATCATCCCGCAAGGTGGTGGTTTGCAGGAGAAGCAGCGTGGCTTCCCTGTGCATCCAGGCAGAGTTTCAAAGGCAACGGAGATCAAAGGAAAAGGCTTCAGACAAGGCCACGGCACTGGGTGCTCAGCACATTAATAATTTAGAAACAGTCAAATGTAAGAATAGTCAAATGCAGGTGCTGAAGCAGTCATAGGGCTTTCAAGGTGAGTACAGCCCAAGGCAGGAGCTGGGCACTGGTGCAGAGCAAAGAGCTCTTGCTGCCTGTCTTTCCCTGCCTACTCACCAGGAGAGGTGATGGATGGTCTTCTCCAGGGGGCCTGGAAGCCTGACACGTATGGGTGAGCACATCTTTAGGAATAGAAAGCTTCTAATTTTTGCTGGGTGTGTGTGCAGAGCCTCTGGAAAGTTATGAGTGCATAGACTCTGTCCTGCTGCCATTCCCTCTGTGCATGTGTGTGACCTGACCTGAGTACACCGAGTGTGCCCATCACCCACAAAAGAACATTTTTTGGGTGATGATTAAAGATTGTTAATAAATATTGTTAGGTGGATGAAATGTTTCTTGGTAAATAAAGGATTTTTAATCAAGCTTTAATTACAATGTGGCACAGGTCCTGCTTACAATGAAAATAATGAATTTCAGTGTGAATTGTATTCTTAGGTGACTAATGGGACACAGGAAAACTCACTTGGTGATTTTTAGGGATGAGTGAGAGAGAGCCTGCCAGAAAAGTGCTTATAATCACTCAGCTCTGGCTCTGGCTGCAAGAAGAGGTAAAAATGGGAGTTTAAAAAGAATCTCCTTTAAAAACCCATCTCACAATATTAAGGTATGAATTTCAGAGGCAGCCCATGTAATGGCTTTAAGTTTCAAATCACGTGTATGATCCATTTTTAATGGTACTATTTTTGCCGTGGTGCTTCTGACAAATGGTCAGAGAAACATCTGTCTTGACAGTCCATAAAATTAGCAACCCCCCTCCTAATAAAGCTAAAAACAAGAGCCACTTTCTAAAGCCACAGGGGCCAGAGCAGCCCTGGGAGTATGGCATGGCTCAGGCTCCCCAGTGCTGTGGAGACGGCTCTCCAAGCCACAGGCGACCCTCTCCAGGTCCTCGTGCCACAGCCCTTGCTCTTACTGCACATCCACAACTTCTCTGGGCAACCTGTCCCAGTGTCTCACCATCCTCATTGTAAATTTCTTCCTTATGTCTTATATAAACCCACCCTCTCTCAGTTTAAAACTATTACCTCTTTTACTACAGGCCCTGGTAAAAAGTCTCTCTCCATCTTTCTTCTAAGTCCCCTTTAAGTACTGAAAAGCCACAATAAGGTGTCCTGGGAGCCTTCTCTTCTCTAGGCTGAACAATCCCAGCTCTCTCAGGCTTTCCTCATAGGAGAGGTTCTCCATCCCTCTGATCTTTTTTGTGGCCCTCCTCTGGACACAGACCAACAGGTCTATGTCTTCCTTGTGTAAGGACTACAGAGCTGGACACAGTACCCCAGGTGGGGTCTCCCAGGAGCAGAGTAGAGGGGCAGAATCACCTCCCTTGACCTGCTGGCCACTCTTCTTTTGATGCAGCCCAGGATACAGTTCACTTTCTGGGCTACGAGTGCACATTGACAGCTTATGTCCAATTATTCATCCATCAGTACCCTCAAGTACTTTTTGGCAGGGCTGTTCTCAAACCTTTCTTATCCCAGACTGTATTGATGAGGGAGGGTTTCCCCAGTCCAGGTGCAGGACCCCACACTTTGTCTTGTTGCGCTTCATGATGTTCACCTGGGCCCACTTCTCAAACTGCACAGGTCCCTCTGGATGGTATCCCTTCCTTCTAGAGTATCCCTTCTGACACCACTCATCTTGGTGTCATCTGGAAACTCACTGAGAGTGCACTTGATGCCACTGCCTGTCATTGATGAAGATATCAAATAGTATTGGTCCCAGTAGAGGCCCTTGAGAGACCTCACTTTTTACTGTTTTCTATTTGGACATTCAACCATTGACTATAACTGTTTGGATGTGGCCATCCATCCAGTTGTTATGCATCTAACAGTCCATACATCAAACCCATATCTCTCCAATTTAGAAGTAAGAATGTTGTAGAGGATCTTGTCAAAGGTCTTATAGAAGTCCAGGTAGATGGCATCGGTATCTCTTCCCTTGACCACTGATGCAGTTACCCCATTGCAGAAGGCTACAAGATTAGTCAGGCACAATTTGCCCTTGCTGAATCCACAGAAGATGCTTGTGCCTGGAGTGTACAGCCAGCACTTTTTGGGGTGTGGGGTTCCTTCAGACTAGCTGCGGCAGTGCAGGACGCATGATGCCTGTGGGAGAGGCGTTGGAGAGTCACAGAGCTGGTGGATCCATGAGACAGTGGATGTTGCAGCTTCCTCGTGGAAGTCCTCGTGAACTCTCTGGCCTATGCAGATTTGTCACCCTGTGGCTGATATTTTTTCCCCCAGGCACTGAGGGGATGCCAGCATCTCTGAAATACCCTCACCCTAGCCACGAGGTGTGCACAGTGGAAATGTGCCATCAGTCCTGGGCTGAGCCTGCACAAGGCTCTTGGCCTTGTGGCCAAGCTCTGCCATGCTGGGCACAGCATCAGCCACCAGGAAGGGACCCTGCAGGCCAGGTGATGGATGGAAGTGCTTACTCAGCACATCATCTTGATGGGCCTCTTATTTTAGTAGCTCCTTAAGGTATACATGCCTACACCCACACATAACTTATGTATACACATACTTATATAGATCTCAAAACCAAAGCTGAAGTGCGAGGGGTTTTAAAAGCTTTAAAGGATTTAAAGGCTCCTACTAGAAGTGATGCTGATGTGGGAGAAGACAGAAAATACAGGTTTGCCCTGGATGGGGAAGCAAAAATGCCAGAGGGCCATTGTGGGGAAGCCTGGTGTCAGCTTCTTGTCCTTTCCCAGGCTTTTTGTCTACACATAAATCACAGTCAGTGTCTGTGAAATGGGGGCACTCAGTGTCCTCATGGCTGCAGTCCCCAATGTCCTCTACTCACAGGCTTCCCCTCAGCACACAGCACAGTGTCAATGCTTCCGCCCCACGCTATTGCAATGAAAACAACGTGAAATAACAGAAAATTAAGCTTGGGTCAATAGCTACTGATTAGAAATGAATGGAAGGGAAGCAAGTTCAGAGAGAGATGATATTAGATAATATAACCAAGAGCTGACGCTTTAGGGAGTATTCACCTGGGAATGTAGGTATTTTTCCTCTCTTTTCTTATTTTTCTCTGCATCTTTTTTTATTGATCTGTGAGAGGAGAAAGTTCTGTGGCTGTGACATCTGAGAGCTGGTGGTATCTTACACCTTTATCTTCAGCCCCTGTCTCCATAATTGTTTCTGGCTTCCACTGTACTGCATCTAGGGCTTTCTCTGGAGGCTTTTCAGCTGTTGGAAATTAAAGGTTCCTCTTCATCAGTCCCTCACCTGAGCTCCTTGCTTCCATTACTAACCAGCATTTTTCTCAGCATCCTGAAACAATTCAGTATTTCCATCAGAGGTCAGGTGTTTCGGCTGGAAAAAGCCATTGGTGGTGAGGCCATCCACCTCTCCCTTCGGCCCCGGCCCTCCTCCCCCTCACTCAGCACGCAGGAGACTGCTTCAATTCCCCCTCATCCTCCTCCCACGCAAGGAGCTGGAGCGATGCTGCAGCTCTGCATTCCCCTCATTTCATCGGGGCTTTAGAACCAGGAAATAAGCCTCCCTTATATTTTCATTTTTCTGTGGAAGTGTGTGGGTGTTTCTGTATCAGTATCTGTGTGCTTAGAGCTAAAGGAGGGGAAACTGTTACCCACCTCCTCACACCTTCTCCCCTCCTCTCTGGCCCTCCGTGTCTGGCTGGTGTGGGCCCACGACAGATGGCTGCTCAGTTTGCATCAGCGTTCGAGGCCAGAGACACTGGAGTTTCCCAGGCAGAGCGGTAACCGGACGCAGAGATTAGCTCTGGCACATCTCCATGTTTAAATGAACTTCCCCTAATTAGAGAAATTGCCTGTGATGACACTTCAGACAGAGCCTCCCTGGAATTATATTCATAAGCTCCTCGTGCACCACATTACAAATTGAGCCACAAGCTCCGTGCAAGGTGATGCTGATCCCCGAGCCCCTGCCCGCTCCCACCTCTGCTGACATGGCCACATCCATGCTCGGGGTCTATTCCCAATTGCCCTCCGTTTTGCTCACTAGATGATGCTCACCTTTTTGTCTGGAGATCCAGATGACACTCACCTCTTTGGTTGGAGGTGTGCAGGTTCCTCTTCCCCCACCTCTCAATGGTTACCCTAACGTCAACAAAACCATGACCCCACTCCTCAACTTTTATTGTCCACCAACTCCTGCTCAAATCCTATGGAAATCTCTACCAGGCCAACTTATGATCAAACTTTCCCTACCTCCCTTTGCTAAACATGCACGATTTTTAGGACACCTTATGAAAGAACAGCTTAAGACAGTTGTGTGTGTATGTATTATAATGCCACATTTTTGCTCAAAACAGACCCTTCTGGGATATGGTGAAGACTGCGTGCTCTGAGACAAATTAAGTCTGGGGAAAAAAAAAGGAAGAAACCAACCAAATTAAGCTTGTTAAGTTTTACAGTAAACCGCTGCAAGTCTGAGGCATGACATAAAAGCTGGGGTTTTCAAAGGGCCCTGAGGGAAGCAGACCTGGGGCTGACACTGAATTTAATTTGCTCTGTGCTGAAGGAGTCAGCTTTGGAGAAATGTCCATATGCATACTGATCCCTCAAATAGACATTTTACCACGTTTAGCAAAAATTATGTGCTCCAGAGCCGGGAGGGAGTCCTTGTGTTGGATGGAGAGAGCATCCAGAGAAGGGGTCCCTCCACCCTGGTGCATGGTGGAGACTCCATAAGCACCACGGCTTATCTTTTTATAGAGATGCTACTTTTTCTCAAGAGGTATAACGGGAATTTTCTCAGTGTACACAGACAAGAGAAAACATTTTCAGAATAGAAAAAAACCTAAACCAGCCCTCAACAAATTGCAGATGAAATCTATGTAAGAACAGGAAATGAATTTTCTGTTAATAACTCTTAAGGTTAAGAAACTCCTAAGAGCCAGAGGGTGAGAATGCTGCCCAGCTCTGACATCTGCCCTCCAAAGCCTTTTATTTCATGTCATTTTTTAATTGAATGGATTCCTCTCTTTCTGTTCTTTGAATTGTGGGTGATATTTTGGATGGCATAAAGAGGCACTGAGCCAAAATGAGCTGGAATTGAAAGAGAACTGAGGGAAAAGCAGAGCTTTCCTAGTTTGAGAATATTTCCTTTTAGTGTGGGAAGAAACAAACCAAACAGGCGGAGTTCCCTTCAAAGGAAAAAACACCAAAACCCAGTTCAAGTCTTGGCTTCAAAGCCTGGTTCCTTATCTAAGCGGCAGGATTTGTCATCACAAGTACAGTCACACAGAGGGTAATAGAGTAATAAGAGTGAAAATTTATTTAGTGTTTTTAATACAGTGTTGTTAATCTCAATTATTTAATCTTCGATTCCAGTGTCTGGAGCCTTTGTTAAGAACCAAGATGCTGCAGACATGCAGCTTTAGCAGCATTGCAACATTTCATTCCAGCTTCCTCTTTCTCTCCTACATATGGGGGAAGAAAGCTTGAAACCCCAAGTCCTGAAGATCAGGCTCCAAAAAGGTTGTGAAAGTCATCTAACTGATGTGGTTTCCAAATCTGTCTTTATAAGCAGGATGAAGGCTTTGGGGGCAATCAGGAGAGGGTCTGGGGCTGGCCAGCAAAAGACATGAAGTAGTGTCCAGGGGAGATGAAGAATCTTCAACCATTGGGGGAGGTGAAGCATCTTAATTCATCACATCAATTTTGCATTGGCTCGCTAGAAAAGCAGCTTGTCACAACATGTTGGAGCTCAGAAGGTCCCTGTGCCTCTCGTTGAACCTGGGCCAGCTCTGAGTTTTGCTGTGCCTCCCCACAGATCCCTTGCCCAGAGGCCAGCTGAGTATCTCAGTTTCACTCCAACTTTTAGCTTCATGGTTTCAGGAAGAGTGAGATCATGCATTGTAACCGAAAAGCAAAATAGAGAGAGTGCCACGTACATGTTTTTTTTCAAATAGCAGGATTTTATGTCAACTTCATGATGGGAAGGAAATGGCTGGGTGGGGACAATTGGAAATCTTGCTTATACCTACATTTGTCCCAAAAGCAGGATGACATGAATGTGCTGGAGGGGTCTCTAAAGCCTGGGGATGAGGTTTTTCTTCCATGTAGAAAGGGAAGGGAGCAGCTTGTCTATCCTGCTTCGGGCAGACCTTTGTGTCTCCACTGCCATCCAGATGCTGGATATTTTTGCCTGGATTTGCTTTGAGATTGGATCTTTGATTGGTGGCAGAACTTAATTTTATTCTTAATTTGCCTGGAAATGAATCCAGTTCCTCTGAGCGCCAGCTATTTGCAAAGAAACAACGATGTCCTGGGTTAGAGTAACTCTGGGGCCAGTGATTAGATCACCAGCCCTCCCTCTTGCTTTGCACAACACACGATGAACACGGCATTATAATGTCAATATATTCGGTACACTTTTCAAACCCACTGAGTAAACATGTGCCGAGAGCACGCTGCAGAATAGACTTGCTTGCCAAGGGCTGTTGTCTCTTTCCTTAGCTGTGTTTAGTGAGTACATGGTTTTGTTTAAACAGGAAAACACATTAAGAGGCACTTTATCTTCAAGTGTTCCTGTCTATGCTGCCTGCATTCCTGGCTAGGGTGTTTAATATACATTAAGTGCAACGGGCTCGTGGGACCCTCTGATTAAAATACTAGCAGGCCAACAGTGTCCCGCTGGAATATTCAGAGGGACTACTTAACTAAGAAAAGTCCAGTTATGTTCAGTGTTTCATCACGTTTCTTTTTCCTTAGGTTTCATATCCATTGTCTTATAGCCCGTATGCTTCCCCTAGAGCCTCCAGTGGCCACAGTGATGGCACCTGGGTTAAAATTTAGTCATGATTTTCAAGCATGACTTCTGGAGTGGGGTTCCTTTAGCTTGCACCATATGAAAGCCTCATCCAGACATCTGTATTTCTCCTGTGGCCAGGCTCAATGTCTATTCAGTGAGCCAATGCTCTCCCCATGCCTGTTTCTCTGTGCTGACAGTGGACAGACATGGGATGGCTTACAGAGGAGGGATGATGTTATTTCAGATGCCTAAGTTGAGAGGGGTCAAAGTGCCCAGCCTTTGGAGGAGAGCTCAGCCCAGATCTGGTGCCCTTAAAATGTGTTGCGTTGAGCAAAGACAGTCATCATCAAGCCAGCACTCATCCTTATTAAATTTACAGTGGAAATCTAGTTATATTTGCTTTTGCTCAAGAGGGTAATACAGATTTACAACAGTGCACAGTTTTCCCAAATATGAAAATTTACAGATTCAGCTGTTCCAGAAGAACCAAAACCAGTTATTGGCTATTATTCCAAAACCATGTTCCTTCAGGATGTCCCAAAACAGATATTTTGGTTGAATGTAAGAAGCTGTTTCCTGACCTCACTGAATTTGAGTCCCCAGACATCAGATCCACAGTCCCACAAACACCTTGGTTTACAAAGATGACAGCAGAGCTACTTTCTTTGGCCTGCTGAGCATGTCCTGGGAAGGGTTTCTGTCTGCTCCACCTTCATCCCCAGAAGACCCCCTGCCCTGGACCCAGTGATCACTGATGGTTCTGGACTCACTTGGCACTAGGTGAAACTCTTTCAAGAGCTTCCACCATGAAAGGTATGGAGAGGGTCTTGCACAATTCCCTCTGAGTTTAGTTACTGGGGATGAGACACTGTAAACAACCAAACCAAACCAAACCAAAAAAACCTACAAACCAAGCAAACAAACAAAAAACAAAAGAAGGAAAGAAAACACAACCAGTGATTCTTTTTAACCTCCCTTTCATTTCTTCTCATTAATATATTCTGGGATAATTCTCTCAAACAATCAGGTTTTCCCCATCACCATCTGATGCTCTTCCACTCTGCAATCATGTTTTTTTATAGCAATAAAAAAAAGAATAAATCCCTGCAGTACAAAAGAGAGGTTATTTTCTCTCCTTCTCAATAGATGGGGTTGTCAAAGTAGGTTTTCATTAGATGCACCATACCCAGTGCTAAAGTTAACAGCTGCTTTTGCCAGGTCCACAGCTTCCTCACAGCAGTCTGGGTTGCAGGTGCCAGAGATCTGCTCCCTCAGTCCAAGGTTGATCTGGTTCTTCATGGGACATCTGGGACACAGCGATTTAAGATACTTGCCAGAAACCTAAATTGTGCTTCAACATTTTCTCTGAATGATCTCAACATACAAGGCAGATGAGTGAAGAAAACTATGGGGAGAAAAGGGCATCAGGCCTAGAGATAACCCTGCCCATACTTATACCAAAATAAATTATTGGAATAACTTGACAGAGCTTACCCTGGAAAAGATGTAGAATAATTTGCTGGGTACATTTCCAAGAGGAGACAAATCAGGCCAACAAAATCCATCTTCACATATTCTTGGAGAAGTGTAGGGAAAGATTTTGGAAATGAGGAAAGATCTATTTGCTTGTCCTGGAAAGACAAATATTTCAGGTTTAGTGGCTCTGGTCGTCAACAACACAATCGAAAGACTGCACAGGGGGGCATTTGCCAATAATAACGATCGAGTTACGGGATCACGAATCCCTGCCCATGAGAAAAGCAAGCAAAGAAGGCAATACTGCACGGCACCTCTCTTTATGCGGTGCTCTAGTACTACACAAATGGTGTTGTTAGTTACAAAAGCAAAATGCACCACAAAGAACCAGTACTGGATGAACCAGTTGACCAAGGAAATGGAGACTGTTGTAAGGAGAAACTTGAAGTTTGTGATATGCCCAAAGAAAAACCAAAAGGAGATGTCACTGCCCTCTGAAAATGCCTGAGAAAGGAGGAAAAGCTATTTAAGGTAAACACTGGCATCAGAAAATTATAACCTGACACCACAACTCAGGCTGCAGAGGGAATGAATATCTCTCACCATCAGAGTGTGGTGTCCTGTGAAGTTCCTGAGCTCCCCAGGGCAGTCTTGAAGGCTGGAAACCCTTCAATGAGCTTCAGCCTGGAGCTGCTGGTACATAGTGGTTGGTGCTGGGCAGGGGCTGGCGTGTTATTGCAGTGCTCCCTCCCATGAGGGAACTGTGGAGCAGAGCAATGTCTTCTTACAGCACCAAACAACCAGCCATTGTCTCAGGGTTGGCAGCCCACAGGGATCCCCGAGATAAGCTGCTGGCTGAAACCAGATCCTGGACACTGATGATTCCCACAACGTCCATTAGACAATAAAATCAATTGATCTTCTTATCATGGAGGGGAAAAAATCCAGAAGGAATAGGCCTGGGAATTGCACCCCAGCCACATCTCTATTCCAAGACAGTAATAGGTTTTATGAGTGAAAACAATGTAGCACAGGCAGGGATGGCCAGTTTGTGACACTGGAAGCCATGCTGGTCTCATTAATGAGGAGGAAAAAGTGGGGACAAAGCCCAGAAGAAGCAGCGACCAGAGACATTGCATCTGGCAAGCCCTGGAGAGTCGTGCAGCCCCTGAAGGTGCTGAGGGAGCGAGAAGGTGCTGAGAGAAACAGCAGCAGGCGATGCAGCAAGGGTGACCCCCAGAGACCACCCTATGCCTCAGGGCAGCCTGGAACCCTGGCTGGGGCTGGTGGTCACCTCCCGGCCAGCAGCCTCCCAGGAAGAGGAGCCTTCTGCCCACCCACAGGTTCTTTCGTCTAATATTCCTCAATTTAAATCTGTTTTTATACTGACAACTGGTATAAACAGGTCTGGTAGCCTGCAGTCAAATCCTGGCCCTAGGATTTCTGGTGTCCCAGATATAGCTGTCAGAGGAGACTGCAGTGACCCTGTTTATTCCCTGGTTAGCAGTAGCAAGAACTGTATGTCCATGTCAATTCAGTTACATCCATCTCTGATGATGATTTTTCTCTCTGGAGGAATCTAAATATTCATTTCCTCTTCTCACTCATGAGGGATTTTCAGAGCTGAGATAGTTTCACTGACATCCATGGAATGATTTCTGGGTTAGAAAGAAAAGAGTCTCTGGAAGGTTGTCCATGCCAGGCTTCTCCACATCCTCCACCTGGTTTGCACGACAGGATTTGGTTTTTTTCCTGCCTGTACAGCAGAGAGGGTAGACTTCTACAGCTGTGGCAGCTTATCTGTGGGAGCCCACCAGGCTCTGCCCGGGTGGAAGGAGCCTCCAGGTCCCAAGACATCCTCCTTTTGCAGTGCATTTTACACCAGGGCCTGGATTAGGCTGGGTAACACCTTGTACAGGGCACCAGCAAGGATGTTTCACCCACCCACAAAGTGCCTGATGCGTGTTTTTTTGTGAATGTACAGCCCAAGTGGTAGAGGAAGGATCATTTCTTCAGATACAAAGTCCTAAACAGAGATTGAATACATGTTAAAACAAGGGATGTAGAAGTCATTATTTGCATCCACAGTAATTATACATGCCACTAGTTATATTTATAAACTGATTAAAATAATCTGTTTTCTTTTAAATGAACCCAGAACTGTTCAGAAAATGGGAGAGATGAGGGCAGCTAATAAGCAGAGGGAACTAACGTTACTCAGAAGGGAGCAAGAGTCCTTTCAGACATTCATTTAGACAAACAAAAGGAAGGATGATGAAGGAGAGAGTGACAAAAAACTGAGGAATTAAATGAATGGGGACTAAATAAAAACTGAAATCTGACTTTTTTCAACAGAGAAACTTTCCTCTTGCAGAGAAACACAGCCTGGCCTCCAAGACACGATGAAGTAGGTCATCAGGATTTGAGGGATTATGTTCCCCCTGAATCCAGAGTCAGATTTTCCAGGTCTCTGATGCCACGGCAAGGAGTTACTTGACTGAAAGTCAAGCACAAAATGAAATATTTCAAGGAGAGTGAGGTTATGAGGGGCTTGCCTTGCTCAGTCAGAGCTGGCAGACATTGCAAAAGACCTTGCCAGCAGTTTGTTATTAGTGGGGTTGCAGCAGTCCTAGGCACCATGTCAAAAAAAAAAAAAGGGGGAGAACCTGAAGGTTTTGAAATCTGAGCAGATCAACACAGAGGTGAATGGACTTGGCCAGGGCCGGAGTTCAGGTTAGAAGGGAACTCGGGCACTGAACTCAGACCCCCTTGGCCCTGCATGTTCCTGTTGCGTGTACAGTTAAGGGCTGCTTTAGCGCTTTTACATATTATGTACCTTTTGGGCCTTGTTATTGCAGACTTAAGCTTTAACTTCTTCTAGCAGTGCCATGCTACCCTCCAGTACCCAAGCAGGAGGTTCTTCCTTTCACTTCTCCTTTCCCCGGCTGCACACAGCCATGGGGCAAACGGCCAAGAATGGCAAGTTCTTCTTTGCAGCTTCCTCAGCTGAGTTATGCAAGCAATTAAACGGTTTATACTCCCCCTCCTGCCCCCATTTACTATCTTGGGACTTTATCCAGGGTATCTTTCTATCAAAATTAACAGCCAGTTATATTGATAGCGGTCTCCGAAGCTGCTGACCTGCCTTCTTAGCTCCAATGCTGCATGTACTACACTGGTTCAGCCTGGCTGTCACCACCCTCCAGTCTTCAACACAGAAGTCACAGCTGAGATGCAGATGTTTCGTGGGAAGCTGAAATGGTTGCCTTCGCTGAGTGCCCAGGCCATGACCCGGCAGCCCTGGAGGAAGATGTCTCTGGTAGACACACTCCCTCTCTCTGTTTTGAGCAGCTAGTCCAGCTGTCAGGTGGGAGCCTGTTGTCATTAATCAAAGCCATAACCATGAGAAAGGGCAGTAAGAAATTGTTTGAGGATATTTTAAACCAGAAACTACTTTTTTGTGCTTCCTCTTGAGATCAGTCAGTCTCTGCCTGGGCATGAAGCATCATCTTTCTCTTCCCTTTCCCCCTTGCCTCCCTGGTCCCAGAAGGGTGCTGGTAAGAGCAGAGCCAGGCACTCCTGCTCCTGGGGGTCCAGGAGCTCAGGACACTCAGCTCTTCCAACACCCTTGTGGAAAGTAGCAGGACGGTGGGCAGGGGCACCCACTACCCTGCTGTGAAGGTTCGAGCACCAGCATGGGAGTCTCTCGGTGGGAACCTGTTCTCCATCCCATGCTGTGGTCTTGAGATAGTGCCTCACACGCCAGACCCCTACCATTACATAAAGATGATTTACAGCACAGTGGGAGATCATGGTAGCACTGCAGTCACCAGCTGCATGGGGCCATCACTTCCCCTGGCTCTGCCATCTCCTTCTCTCCCTCCATCTCTGGGGTTCAGCCCAAAGCACTCCTTCAAGGTGAAGATTACTTCCAGATTCTGGAAGAATGACCCCTGATTTTGTCAGGATCCCACAGAGATGAGGGCACCTGTATAAAGTTTCTAGTCTTGCTGGAGGGCCGGCAGCTTGGGTACAGGAGGTTTTCTGTATGCACTTTACCATCTAATATTTCTTTCAGAACTGTTTGCTCTGAATAAGAAGTTCTAACAGGTTTACTGTGCCAGAGTGTGCCTCACCCAAGCTTCACTGGGTGAAGCTCTCAGTGCATCTCATAGTCTTTGGGCATGCAGTAGGTGCTAAGGTGCATTGCAAACTGAACGGGGTCAAAACTTCCCTAACTCTGGAATTACCATATTTGCCTCCCTAAGCCCACCTCTTCCACCTCCCCCCCCTGTTTTTAACAGCATAGTCTGACCAAAGCATTTGGGAGAGAGGTGCAACCAAGTTCCCCTGAGGGCAAGATGAGGATCAGGCAGGAGTATGCTCAGTCCCAGCCCTGACCCTGACTCCATGTGTGAGTTTGGGCAAGTCCTGCACAGGTAGGTGCAGATGAAGTCCTAGGCAGCTCTGGCTGCCTCCGGCCAAAATGATCTGGTGGCCATAGGAGACACTGTGCGGTTCCTGTGGCGTTTGGGGATCTGGAGGAGAAGGTGCCCATGGGACAGGAGGAGCCCCAGCACAGACGTGCTGCCCACCTTCTCTTCCCAGCATGGCTGAGGCAGCTGTGTGGGAATAAGAGGGTTTACAGCTCGAGGGTATTTCAAAGACAATTCCCCATCTGCTCAGACATGTCCTGTAAGGTATCAGTGAGCCTGGAGGGGTCTGTGTGGCTGTTGAAGATGCCCCCTTTTGCTAAGACAGGCAGCCACAGGAGGGAGAAGAGGAGCCCGGGCACACTGCTGAGCAGCAGCAGACCCGGCGGGGCAGGAGGGTCACGATTTCCAGTCCCTGCTTCTGGGCTTGTTTCTGAGCTTCTCTTTGTCTCATTCCTTGCGTGCTCCCACATTACCAGCGGGGAACTCAGCCGCCACCGATGTAAAGCCATACGTTAAGGACCCACAGAGAGACCGTGGCAGAAGGAGAAATGGGAAACACACCTCCACCGTGCCCGTGGAGCTGTCTGAGAAGAGAGGGCCTCCTCCTGCCCAGCACTCCCCCTCTCCTCCCCAAACCCAGCCACATAATTCACCCTCCCATGCCTTGTGTGAGGACCGCTGCCCCCCCCCCCCCCCCCCCCCCCCCGGGATTAGTCATTCCCACCGGGATGACCCGGGACGCAGCCGGCAGCGCTTCGGCCCCCACCCGAGCATCCCCTTCCATCAGCCGGCACCGGGACCCCCACCAACGTTAAACCACGTTAAAAAACCTTAAAAACCATCGCAGTGAAAGAAAAGTCTGTGCAGGGAGGGGACCGGGCTTTCTGTCGCCAGCAGGTGGCACCGCCACTCTCACCGCCCTGCCCAGGGAAATCAAACAAAACTTCTTTTTTCTTTTTCTTTTTTTTTCTTTTTTTTTATTCCCCCAGTGCAGGCGAGCCCAGATCTGAAAAGCACTCGATGGGTAAATTCCTAAAATAAATTTATAAAATGTGATTTTCTCTGAAAGTTCTGTTCGTGCAAAACCTGATGAAGGAATGCTGCCCCATATATTCCTGGAAAATAAAGGGCTGGGTGTGCACTATGCCAAGCATCCTCACACCCTCCTAGCCTGAGGAGCCGGGGGCATTTGGTGCCTTGGCTCATGCTCCAAGAGGACCCAGCAACACCTCTCTTGTGCAGCGTCTCCGAGTGCCTGTAGGGTGAGAGAGGACCAGGCTGGATGCTGCCTGCAGCCTGCTCGGCTGCCAGCTCCTGCATTCCACCCTGCGCCGCACAAGCCCTGCCTGAGCAAAGGGAAGACCGACTGTGCCTCCAAAAGCAAAGTCAGTGAGTCATCAAAATAAGGCTGACTAAGCACTTGTCCCTCAGATGCTGGACATCAAGAACAAAGCATCAATGACTTTGCATTTATTAGGCAGAATGACTGAGGTGGCTACAGGCTAGTAGCCTTAAAGCACCCAATTACTCTCTTTCAAAGGCAACATCCTTACTAAGCTCAGGTAGTAAAGATTTCAATTCCTCCCTTCCCACAGCCAACCAGATTTGTCTGGGAGAAGCATAAACCAACAGTTCCTGTCATCTCCACTTACACGCTGCTTCCACCGTGTCAAAGGGTCAAGTATGTTATGTTTTACACATACCATTAATGATTAACCGTTGTCTGTAGAGGAACTAGTTTTTTCTCTTGACTTGAAAAAAAAACCCCTTGAAAGCTGAAATGGAAAACCAGCCTTGGGTTGGCTCCAATGGGTATTTATGATTACAGCATTGATGGTACAGAAGATTAGAATGCATTTGGAATCTCAGGCATTTTTTTTTTTCTGCTCATCTGTTCCTGGTAGGTTTGCAAATGGTTATAAAAAAAGCCAGGCTTGTGATTGGGGCACATAATTTCCTGGTCTGGTTGCCAACTCTGTGTGACCTTGAACAGGTCACTTGGAGAGGAAAGTGAGAAGGGAGTATCCATCACTCTTGTTTCTAGGCTTTTAAAAGCTCAGGTCCAACCCTCTATGATGGCAAATCATTAGTCAGGGTCATCCCTTAAGCTCTGGGACCAGGCCCCACAAATAGTACAGGCTTCACTGAAGGTGGTTGTGGAGGTCCTTCTTACAGCTGATAGAGGGTGTCCAACCTATTTTGGTCCCACCTATTTTGGGAGGGGATGAAGTGCTCTGTGAAAAAAACTACTAAAAAGAACATTTTAAAAGAGAGGTTCTTGCCTTGGCTTAGCTGCCTAATTTTGAGATGGATGAAGATGGCTAGAACGATTCCTAGCCTTAACATCCCCCAAGACACTGCATTTGAATTGGGAAGAGCTATCCCTTCTGCTGCCTTATTTCTTTGCATGTTAAGAGCTCTCCAAACATCTCTGGTAGCTCTTGGCTGCATGAAGCCTTTTGGTATGTACCTTGTGGGTTTGCAAAGGTGCAGGAATGTGGGAATAGGTGGTTATATCACTGCTAGGAGAGCAGCTACACTGGCTTATAGGCATGTTCCTCAGCTGGGTGAGATCAGGTAGCTTATCCTTGACTCCCATCTTGGTGGCAAGGGCTGGGCAGCATGTTCACTGGCAGCTGTGGAGCTTGCCATGCCGGGGCTGTGGGTGACTGTGCAGGAGCTGGCTGCTGCGTACAGCTCTGCTGTGGCCGTGGAAACCCCCTCCCAACAGACACCAGAAGGACCACAGAAATAGCCATGTCCCAGGAGGTCCCACCTCTGCACAGCTCAGCTTTCACATCATAAGTACCCCCTGACTATAAAGGATAATAAAAACTAGCTCTGACCAAATTATTCTTTCAAACACTCTCTGGCCATGGGGGAAGAGACGGAAACACAAAATACAGAGTCACAGATCAGTCAGTTGCTGTGCACAGAGACTGTATTGATGGACACGTTAAAAATATCCGATGGCTATAAGCCAGACACCATTTTGTGTCTAAAAGGGGATTTAATTTCCTTTTCCTTTCTTTTGTTATTGTTACACTTTTTTTCTGAAGGATCCTTTCCACATTTCACTATGTCGGTGCTTTATACTTCAGTTGTTCTGAGGCAGGGAGAGCTTTTTATCTGCTGAGGTGCTTACAACAACATTTTTAATGGTATGATAAGGACAGACTGGCAGGTATGGTTCTGGGTTGCTGCACCAGAAAACTCGGGGCATCACCTCTGCCACCAGTTCTGTGGGGAGTTGGTCTGTCCTGAGGAAGAACAAAGGGTTAAAAATCATATAATCTTAGAAAAGGTCAGGTTGGAAGGAGCTTCTGGAGATTGCTTGGTGTGACTTTCTCTTAGAAGCAGGGCCTTAGACTGAATTTTCCAGCTCACTAAGCCATCCACCATATTCTCTCCCATTTTCCAATGTGTCTTTTGAACTGAGGACACCAAAACTGAACTGGGCCCAACCAGTGAACTGAAGAGACGACTGCAGAAATCCCACTTCCTGTTCTGCTGGCTGTGCCTTCACTGATCCAACCCAGAAGAGGGCTTGCTTTTGCTGTTGCAGGGGCACACTGCTGACTCGAATTTGGGAAGCTGCATTTCTGCTGCTCAGAAACATTTTAGGAGGCTGATTTCAGGAAGACATTCACAGTAATACACAAGGATCTGTTTGGGAGCAAACACATGCTGAATAATTGATATACACTGGGTACAGCAGTATAGTATGATCTATACTGGGTGTAACAGGAGTGTTGCAAATGAAGCAGAAGAGTATAAAGGCCTTTTGCTCAGGAGTATTTAAATTCACCATCCCATGAGTTAAGCCTTTTCTTCAAATTAGCCAGTTGCATTTCAGTATATAAATGTAGTGCATTCCTCAAAATATATATTATTATGTAATAATCAGAAAGCTTTTACCAAAGGTCCCCAATTAGCTTTTGGGTAAAATTTCCTATTGCAAAATTTCAAGGCATTGTGTGCAGAGAGCAGGTAGATCTTCTCTGGCGTAATGGTGGTCCTTTGTGAGACGTGACAGCTAACTCTCTAATTAATCTTCGAAATGTCAGAGCCTGCTGGAAGTAATTGGGCCTGACAGTTCAAGGACTAATTAACTTCAAACCTTGCATTTTCTCTTGCTTCCTCCACACTTCTAGGTCACTTATTCACTTTCTTTTTACATAATTTTTAATGTTCAGGAGTGTGTCCATTCATACCTGCTTTTCTGGACACGAAGGTCAAGGTATTAAGTTGAGTGTGTTGCACCCCATGAATCCTGCTGGAGTATCTTGACTTCACAGGAGAAGAAAGCTGCTGTAAGCAGAGGGCTGGTCCTTGGGGAGCAGCTTACCACGGGAGACGCTGGCTGCAGCCTCCTGGGGCCTCCTGTTTGCTGGGAGGTATCAGCAGTATCCGGGAGTGATGTTCCTGAGGCCAGGTGTCCTGTGGAGCAGAGTCAGTGCCATTCATCATCATCACCATCCCAGGGAAGCAGCAGGGAGCAGTTTTATGGGCCCCATAGCATTGTGGCTTCACTGCTCAACTTCATGTGAGCAGCATCAGGTGTGGTACAACCCCCAGTCTCTGCAAGCCTCTGCTGGCCTCCTGCATCAGGTCTCCTGGGGCTGGTGTCTCATTTGTCTTTCCCTCTCTGCAGTCTTGTTTGACCCTTGGCTGAAAAAAGATGAAGGACTATTACAGCAGAGGCTCCAGATCCCATCCCCTGCTGCCTGTGCCCACGTTGAATGACTTTGTGGCTATTACTAGAAATGCATGAAAAGCCTTTTCTCTGGTTGACAGCCTCAGCCTCTGGTCGTGCACGGATATAGAGCACGTCTTTGTGTGAGCAGCATGTGCGTAGACTCCTGAGCTGACCCCTGCATCTCTTTGGTTTCCACATGGCCAATTTACAAGGACGAGGGAGGCAAAGAGCTATTTGGTAGGCATTCCCCGTAGGCACACCTGCGCCAGGAGCCATAGGGCTGCCTTCAGGCTCTCCAGCAGCCTGAGCCTTGCAGGGGGAGCAGGGTCCTGCACCAGCCCCTGACCTCTACCAGCACTGAACAGGACCCGTTCCATGCCCGGGCACAAGGACAGAGCAGCAGCATCCCTCTGCTACCTGCTGCTGGAAATCACAAGTGCCAAATGATTTCCATCTCTTTCTGCCTTGGGTATAGCTGTGCTGATTACCTTTGCCCTCAATGTAAGAGAGTACGAAGAACGAGAAGGAAAACCTATTAAATCACAAACTATTTGGGGGGAAGAGAAGGTTTCCATCTGAGCACAACAAAGCTGCAGTTCTGGGTGACTGAAGTTAAATCACAGCAGTGGCCATCTTCCATTCAGCCATCAGCTTTAGACACACACGGCTCATACCTGAGCAGGAGGATCATCTCCTCTGGAGAACAGGGGCTGGAAAAGATGTATCTGATTTCCTCCCTCTTTTTTTTTAATCCTCATTTCCTCTCAGCTAGGGCTTTCTTACAGCTGGCACATAACCGTCTCCAGACAATATCTAATCTGTCTGTCACGGACGTATCAAGATGTCCCTTGAGTGTGGTACCTAGTGATGACTGACAAGTGTCATTAAGCGCTGCTCCTTAAATGACAAGGCTTATTTTGTTAACAGGATTGCATAGACTCAGCCTGCAATCTTGTAAGGGAACAAAAAAAGCCATATGTTCACACAGGATTTATATAATGTCTCCTTTTACGATCCCTATCAATTAGTAGACCAACAAAATGAAGAACATATGATGAAACTAACCATACATTTCATATATATTTTTGTTGGCTTGCTTTTAAGTATTCTGTCAAAGAAAAGAATGTGTGATTTTATTCAGGCTATTTTCTTTGACTAAACGATATCCAAGTCACTTCAAATTGTCTCAGACAATGCAGTAGAGGTGAAACATCAATGGAGAAGAGGTTTTTGAAAAGTTACTATCTTATGGTAAAGGGAGGGTGGTGGAAAGCAAATATAATGAACCAGAGAACAAATGGCAGCATGAATCCTTTCCATACAGACATTGTAATATTTCCTCTGCAGTTATGGCTTTTTTTCTGTTCACACTCTTCTAGGAAGGCCATATGAAAGCACTATTAATTTCAGTTTTCCAGTCACCTTTCTATCCTGTGTTGAAAATGATACCATGATGACAACAGTTCAACACCACTCACAGAAATCAGCTCTGCTATGAATTAAACCACTTATTCAAGTTAGAGAAGTCAGGGGTTCATCAGACACCGGAATCCAATGTCAGAAGTAATGAGTCTTTTGTTCAGATTAGAAAGGTTCCAGAAGTGTAAGGAAACCACCTCTGCCAGTTTCCCTTCCTCACCATTGCAAACAAGGTACACGGTGACACCACAGGAGCCGGAGATGCTGAAGGAGGGGGAATGACTTTGAGCAAAGCGCCCAGACCTTCATGCCTGTGTTTGCACAGGGTGGATCTTACATTTATCCTTGCTTCAGTCTGAACATCCTCCACCCGCTAGCCCTGGCCACCCTGCCTGGCTCTGGCAGCCAGGACAGCCTGGAGCCTCCTTTGCGTGGGTAATGGAGCAACCCCACATTGGGTGCTCTCGTGCAGCACCTCAGTACATTGACGTTTTTCTGCCACCTGGCTATATCCTTTGCCTCTGCTCTTAAGCTGTACCACACACAAAGATAAAAGTTAAGTAAGGACCACTTCTCTGTGAAGATGTTGGTATTGGGCAGGATGATCCTGGAGTGAAAAACTCATTTGTTTTCCTTAGTGAGGACCAGCTCTGACAGAGGCAGCGAGTCATTCCAAAACATGTAGGTGCTTCCAGCAGCTGAGATTACTGCCCCAGGATTTTTGCAGGCCTTCTGGATGATTTTCTTTCTGATTCTGTAAGAAATACCAAACACATTAGAACCAGCATTCACCTTTGGCATTAGCTCAATTCTTCTTCTGAAAGTGGTAATTGCGCCCCTCCCAGACACAGATGTATTGGGAGGAATTATAGGAAAGATGAGGGTATCCAGACTCTGGGCTGCAGGTGTGAAGTAAGTCCATCCAGACACAGATAAATGTGCTTTGAGCTGTCTGTCTGCAGATCAAGCAAAATGGTGGTGTTTTCACATGAAAGAACTTCACATGCTCTGGAAACAACCAGGGAGGAGAGCAGCTATTGTGGTCCCAACTCAAGCAAGTGTTGTACCTACAGGTATCTGTATTTGGGTACTGCTACTTTTTCTTTCTTCACTGTCATCAAATAAGTGACTTTTGTTGCATCCATGAACAGAGCCAGATGATTTTCATTGTGCTTTAAAAGCTGGAGAAGAGCAATAGCATGCATCAGCGAGCGGGACTGGTAATATTTACTCTGGCCGCTGATGTCTTGAAAGAGTGTAGCAATGACAATGGGCCTTCTGCTGTGGAGAGAAGAGGGCAAGGGGCTCAGGCACCAGGCTTTTTCCTGACACCAGCACATTTTTGTCCATTCCCTCTCCTCCTGCAACCCAAGGACAAGCCTGAAGGTAACCAGAGGAGGCTTTATGCTCCTCAAGCCAGAAGGCATTCAGGGATGGAGCTGGGAGCCAAAGCCAGCATGTGGCATCTCTGGGTGTGAAATGTGAAGTTCAACATCATGGAGAAAATCCTCATGGGTTCCTGCCCCTGGGTCTCACTACAAATTAAGTGATTACATTTTCTGCTTTGTGTGTGTTTAGATTTTTAAAAGGCATAAGCACTTTCTGGTTTCAAAGTGAGAAGTAGTAAATACACTGGTATCAGAAATGGCTTTTGAGCGTTTCTTATTGTCTTTATTTTCAAGCAGAGCATTTTAGCTCCTGCGCAAGGAGACATTGCCAGCTTTTGCGACACAGGATATGCAAGCTACCCGGGGCTCTGTGCTATTGCCTTTCCCGACTTCACTGCTTAGAGATGAGACCATCATTTCCATAATATACAAGTAAAAGCACATTGGTAGCGCGGGCGTTCCCAGTGATTAACGCTGGAAAGGTTAGGCACGGACCCCTTGTTGAGATATCGCTGTGCACGAGCAAGGGCAGCTTTGCTACTGTGCACAAAGTGGCTTGTTGTTCTAAGAGCAATAAAGTGTTTTGTTGTTCTAATATTGTGAAGGTTGTTTTATGCAGATGTACTGGACAAAATCACTTGAGCTCTCTGTTGTTCTCAGCCCGAGGCTCCTCACTGCTCAGCGTGCAGCTGGAGGGGGTATTTTTCTTTTTTTTTGCATATCAGCAGAGCAGGAATGCTCCGGCAGCAGCAATCTATGGTACTGCATCTCGGCTGAGAGGCAGCCATTTTTTAAAGTCGATCTGGCATGACATGAAGTGCTTGGGTTTTTTTTGGAAAAGGAACAATAAGCTCTGTTGGGGGACCCAGAGCCACTCAGTGTGTCCTAAGATGAAAAATTTAAGGCTGGGATTCCTATCACCTAAATTTAGGTTTTCAGGAGTCAGGCACCTAATCTAAGATAGCCATGTTGGCTGACTGTCTGGTCAGACCAGAGGAGAGATGGGTTGCCAAAATATGTCATCACCCCGAAGACAGCTGCCAGTAAAATGGGATGACTTGCCCTCTGATCTTGCCTTTCTTTGTAGTTCATTTGAATCTTAAGGTAAACACCAACCTTTCAGATGGCTTTGGGGGGAATCCACTTCTAAGTGTTCAAAGCTGCTGTCAAAGACCACTCTGAATTGGTGGACTGATATTTTCTCCATGAGACTATGTTGTTGGGGTGGGTTTTTTTATCCAGCATGCTTGCAACAAATGTCAAGCCTTTTAAGAAATTAATAGATGGGGTTTTCTTCTGGCTTGGTTAATCTTTTCTTCAAATGTCTGACAGTACTTTTCAAAGGAGGCGTTTGATCTGAGACAGTTCATATGTCAGAAAAGTTTTGTACTGACCCCTCAGAAAACAGAATTCTGGTTCCTCCTCAGGGAAGAGAGAGTGGGAACAGAGCTTACAACAGGAAAGTAAAAGAGTAGAGCTCTTGGCATCTCCTCTCCCATTTGCTAACAAAACAAGCCTACCCAATACTTAATTTGGTAGATTAACAAAAGAAGCTATCCCTGCAGAGTTGGAAACAAGCTTCATTATGCTATGTCTTTAAAATTGCCAACAAGTCTCTACAGGACCTAATTTAACACATTCATTTGCTCACAAAAGTGCTTGAAGAACAACAAACCCATCCAGTACAAGGACAAAGAAACTCTCTATTCACGTACTTTTTCAAGCTGAACCAATCATAAAAGTAACTGTACCCTTCTCTGCTTTACTTTGCACACGTGTATCTGATTCTGTACAACAAGTGAGAGTACCCATAAAACTTCCCTAGGCCTCAGAGTGCCCTTTGGACTCTTAACCCCACATGCCCCTGCCAATTACTTCTACAACAACCAAAAACGCCCTGAGGGCCGAGCACTAGGTAATGGCAGTCATAGGCAAGGAATCTGGGGAAAAAGAAACAAAAGGCTTTACTCATGTACACAGCATATACACCTTTATAAATATATATTTTGATACATATATTTTTCTGCGTTCACCAATCTGATCAGTACTTTTTGTTGGCTTCTCCAAGAGCTGCTGTTCCCCCGTAGGAGGAAGTGGATGCTCAGACTCTCTGGGGAGGAATTATCTGATCAATACATGACAAGAGTATCCATCATACATTGTTTCACCTTATGCAAATTCCCTGACAGAGAGGCAAGGTCACAAGTGGGACGGGACTGTCCCCATGGAATTCTGACAGATCTAGTCAACCACTGTGTGAGAAAAAGGCAAGGAGTGATTAAAAGCTCCTGTTCCCCACATCTGTAAAAAGCCAGGATTCAGTCTGGAAATGAGGAAGAAAAAAGAGGACTGTATCCAGACCTGCCACACTGTGGACCTTAAAGCAGGAGCCACTCTGAAACATCTAAGATAGACTTAGCCAAGTGCTTGGGCCTGGCATTTAGACCAGATCACCTGAGTAGCTCAACGATCTCCCAAATTGAGTTGCCACAGCAGGTGCTTCAAGATTGATCTCCAAGATCACAGTGTGTATGACCTGAGGGCTGCCTCATGGCCACAGGGAGATGTCTTCTCCCCACTTTTGTCCAGTGGAAGTCAGCACCATGCCACAGCACATACAGTAGAGTCTTTCCCAGGAGAGGATGGATTCCCCCATACAGCACAGGCTGACAAAATACTGCAGGCTGCGCTTAGATTCTACACAGAAACCGCCTGGGATTAGGGATGTTCTTGGGATTATGGATGTGCTAATTGCCAGAAGAAGGAAACAAAGAGTATGAGAATGGAGGCTGCTGATGAGAATGGAGGCTGGTGATAAGGAGACAGATGTGCACTCTGCTAGCAGCTTAATGCAAACAAAATATTCAGAAAAAAGATTAGACACATGCTGTCCTACTGTCAGCTACTTGTCCATAAAACTGTAAGATATCACTTAAAATCGTGTTAAAATAATTGGAAAATATTTTTGAAATGGGAAAACCACTCGCACCTTTTTAATTTTTGCTAATAATTTCTGAGTCTGTAGAGATTGTGTCTCTACCATCATTTTAAGTGCTTATTTATATTTTCTAGCATGTAAATCCATTTTAAGAAATCACCTGTCTTTAGATTAGAGGATGGAATGAAAAGCTTAAACGCTGAAGAAATCAGCACATCCATTTATTTGTCAACATTCCCTGATACAGTAATCCTATGACACATCATTCAGATGCTCATTACTGAGAAGGAATGGCATTGCAGTCAGTGAAATGAAACTAAATCTAACGATGCATGCCAGCAGCCAAAAAAAAAATACAAAAAATCTCTGCAAAAGAATTTATAAGCAGACTGTGTAAATTATTTGTTACTTCAATCCAGTATAGCGTTCAGTGTTGCCCACCTTTCTTCTGTTGTTTGTGGAAGAATTTGCTACAGGCTGTTGTTTATTGAAGGGTTCAACTGCAGAAAAGGAAAACAAATGTAGAAAAGAGAAAAGCTTACCATGTTGCATATAAAAATTCAAATTTTACAAAATATTGCCAATGGCTTAGAAAATACAGAAAATGCAATCATTGGTCTCAAGGGTTTTTGTGTAATTCCAGGAGGGCAGATGCTGCTGTGATGGATGACAAGACAGGGAAGTGACTCTTAGGTGCTGGTGAGACTATGGCAAACACACAAAGCTCAACTCTGCTTTCAGCTTTTATCTTTCAACTCTGCCCCTGCACTCGTACCTGGGCAGTACATAAGAACAAAACCGACACCAGACACGAGAACGGGCTGGGTAGTGTCAGTAAATGGAAATGGTAAACGAGAACGTATTGCCTTCGTCCCTGAGTATATGAATTGCTTAGATATATGTTCCTCTTTATTGCTCTTCTCCATCCTACGGGCTGTGAGCTACTCTAACTTAATACTTTTGCATTTCTACGCTCACACTGTTTTTCTCATGTCTTTTTTAACCTGACTCATATTTGCAACATTCTAGGCTCGGATGTGATTAAGAGTCACCAGATGGTATCACTAGAGATGGCTTTGCTGATCTTATTTAAACTGACTTATTTAAGATCAGTTCCTTCCTGAAGAAATGTTTATGGCCAAGTGTGATACATTGCCAGTCGCAGTTGTGGAGAGGCTGACGGGTAAAATCTATTTTGTCTAAATTTGTTTTTTTCTCAAGACTGATGTGTGGATTCTGCCTGTTGGTTACCTCTGTGCAAGCAACCAGCCAGGAGCGTTGTAAATACAAAATCAATCTATGGAGAAGTTTGCCCATATTACTAAATTTGCTGAGATTCTAGAAAGAATTGTAAAGGTCTGATACTCTTGGGAGCTGGAAAAGTCAAAGCAGCATGAGAGCTCTGCTGGATCGCTGACAGCCTACAGAAATGTGCTGCTTTGAAAATCAGTTCTTTATCAAAAGGTTTGCGGGCATATATTGCCTGTGAAAGCTAAAATGGAAATGCATTTTTTGTTTCATCATGCTACACACAGTAATCAGGAATAGAACAATTCAGTCTGATGACAGTTTTCATTCCTTTTCTTTTAGGGAAAAAAAAAAATACTGAATAGCTTTTTGTTTTTCAGTACTTCCCTTGTTCCTCTACCCTAATGTACAGCTTTTGCCTGCTTCTTCAACTGCCACTTACATACTTTCTAAAGCACAGGAAAATTAGGTTTTCATACAAAAGGCAAGAGGTGTTTCATAAATAAGGAAAAGCAGGAGTTCATTTTTACTGCAGTCATTTGTCACAAAAAGGGCAAGGAAAGTGAAAAAGATCTTTGTTTGGTGGCATTTCTAATACTCTTGAAAATACTTTGTAATATTCTGTATAACCAGTCTCTGTTTAAGAACTACCTCTTGCTGCATCTACAGAGAAATCTGCAACAGTGAACTAGAAAAGATACCTGTTACATGCCATATTAGAGCTATGAAGAGATGTAGACATGTTTCCTCCAAGCTTTCACGTCCTCTTCTTGTTCTCTTTCAACAAGCCTTTAACAATCAGCTCCCTCACTGCATCCTTAGTGTCCTATATTTTCCTTCTGGAAAAACAAAAGGTTTTCAGACCTGATGCAACTCTCACCTGGGCAGTGGGACTCTAATTTAATAGCCACCAGGCAGTGCCCTGAGGACTTGACATCCTCCAAGACTCCAAAGCACAGGCTGTGATCACTGAGTAGCCCCATTTAGCAGAACAGCCAGCCCATTACCTTCTCACCTCTCTCAGGGAGAGCACAGAGGTGTTTTAAGTGATGCCATGATTGTAATGCTTCCAAAGTTACTTCATCATCCATCAGTTTGAAGACTGATTTAATTAAGTGACAATAGCAAGTTTTGTGCAGCAAAGGAAACAAAAGAAGAACATTTTCTTGCCTTGAGGTGATGATGATTTAAGCCTTGATCCTGCCAAGGTTTATGCACCTGCTTAAGTAGGTAACTAGTTCTTCTTGCTCTTAAGCAGTTCATTCAGCCTGTGACTCCAGACATGGCGGTACCACCTCCATGCTGAAGGTCCTGCATACATATTTGCAGCATCCCTGGAGCTGGACCTCAGCACTCTGGAGCATGAACCATGCCAAGGGATGGGCGGGTGGGTGCAGAACAGCCCTGAGCAGCAAATCATGCTTTATCTTCCAGTCAAGCAGTGTGCGGAGCTGAAAACACCATGTTGGTGGGGAGAAGTGGAAAACGTTGGAAATAGATTCACTGTGGTTATTTTCAGCTGTATAAAAATTAGTCTGAACTAATTGTGCAGGCTTTTTAATAGTCAATAGGGTGAAGGTAAGAGTCTCATCCAAGAGGTCAAGGTGGTGAACGTACCTTGCTCCACTGATTACAGCTGGAGGCTGGACAATTAGCTTAGATAAGATATCCAGTATTTTTAAAGGACTATAGTTAGGTGGAATTCTCCACCTTGACTGTCTGATGAAGGGAATCTGAAAATGTGGCATAGATTTTGCACATGGACAACCACTGACACTATTGCTTTGCAGTCATTTGTTGTGCCCGAGGTTGGCAGCCAGTGCACTAGCCCACTGCCAATGACAGATGCAACATAAATGAGTAGTGAGACTCACATCTAATGGATTTTTCTTTCATTTAACTTATAACTAAAATAATTCTAATGACTTAATAAAACTAAAATTAATAAAACTTAATAAAAGTCTTTAACAGAAACTACACATACATAGAACAGACTCTAATGTGATAAAACCTGTCCACTCAGTCTTTCAGACTCTCTTGCTGGCTCTAGCAAGACTCTTGCTGACAGTAAACCAATTAGGTGATTTTTAGTGCTGGCTATTTTGGGAGCACTCATCTATACACAAACACCTATTACTGTCCACATAGGCCTTGGGACTGGAATGAGAAAGGGAGGCTAGAATTAAATCAGGTCCTCTTGGGTTTTATGGTCATGATGAGCAAAAGTGAAAATAGGAAAAAAAAATCAATCCCAACATCAGCAACATTCAGGACCCAGGTGACTGTGAGCTTTGAAGTAACATGGAATTCAGGCTCCTATTAATTTGCTCAATCCTTTTCTCACCTTGTTGTACACCAGGAGTAATTCAAATTACATCAACGGAGTCAAACTCACATAAAAAAATGTAAGGTCTCAATGCAGCTAAAAGTGTCTCTATTAAAAAAAACCCACAAACGCACCCTATATGCAAGACTCCATTCCCCAGAGCTATTTTTTCTGTATTTTCCCCTTTAAATCTGAAAGAAAGGGGACCATTCAGCAAAACAAAAAGCAGTCATTCAGTATTTCATATACTGACAACATTCATCCTCAGGAAGTCTTTGTCGATTGTGTCTCGCATGTATAGTAATAAAGTAAAAGAAACACAAAACTGTGGTGTCTCCATATCCTATAGATGACATGAGTCTATTGTTCTGTTATGTTTAAACAATGTGCCACCGCTCATGAAGCATCTCCCCAACAACAGCAACCAGTTACCAGGGGTCAAGCAAACTCTTTAGCCAATTAAAAATAGCATTTCTAGACACTGCTTCATTCAGATATTGTTTCTCGTTTGGAGAGTAATGAATGATAGAAAATAAGGCAGATGAAACATTATATCACATTGACATAATGTATGTAAACAGCAATTATCTCCTCAGCGCAATTTGTGAGATGGGTTTTTGTTTCAGTTCAAGTAGGAAACAATCAGATTTGAGTGTTATCTATCTGAGTGCTACAGTTAATTTAAAAAATGTTCACAAAATTAATATGCCTGTGTGCATATAGATTTAAAACCTATATAAACATGTTAATGTATATATAAAAATGCATATGCATATAAGTAACAGCTTTAAATTACAGACATAATAAGATCCTTAAATTGAAAATCCCGAAGAATTCCAATGTAGTGTAGATAACAGACATGAAAATCAAATGAGCAAGAATAATTTCTTACTTCAATTTAGTATTTTTAGTACTAATTTTATAAATAGGGAATACGAACTATAATGGGAGCTCACTAATGTTTAGCTTCCCACTGGAGACCCTTATGTGCATGTATATATATATATATATATAGATAGATAGATATGAACCTAGCTGCCTGATAAGGTAAAAAGTAGCCTGCTGTATCAGCAGGAGAGAGGGATGATAAAACGCAGCCAGTGCTCCAGGGTCCCCGCTGAGTTGGCTCCGCAGAGCTAATAGGCTACGCTCAGCCTTGGGCTGCAGCAGCGCCTGTAAGGCACGAATGAAGGCTGGGATCCTGCTAGCACCAACAAGCAATTTGAGCTTTAGCTCTCGTGTTTAACAGTTTTACAAAGCCATTTTCCTTCTACATCCCTGGTCAGACTGAGAGTGATTGGGGGTGCTTTTACACTTACACGTTAACTGTGTATTTTTCTTTAATTCTTTTCCAGACAAGTTTTGTCTGAGTTTTGCAACAGCCATTCCCCACTCACAGATTCTTGTTCCTTTTTCTGCAGAGCTGTCAACTAATTTGATATCACAATTTCAGGGGTCTTCAACCTCCCTCTTCACTGGCAAATTTTAATAATTTCCGCCACCATAACTCTTACGACCAGTTGCATAGGAGGTTTTTCCCATGCTTCTACAGATTTGATTTCCTGATAATAATCAGCATTTTATTGCTATGCTTTGTAAATCCTTCGCTAAATTCAAGTTTCAAGTTCAGAGCTTGAACATTATTTCAATGTTCCCCTTAGTTCCTCCTCGTTGCCAGGAAGCTGATCCAGATGGATGCTTCTCTGCTAAAACTTCTCCTTCCTGTTTCTTATCTATTAGAAAATAAGGAACTACTCCTGATTGTTTTCAGGGTTATTTTTCTGTACAGACTGGACAGATGTATCTTTTAATTCCCAGATAGATGTATGGAGAGCTAAACCACCTCAAGAATGCTGGTGATCTGAGCACTCTCTGAAACAGAACCGGGGATTTCTTCTTCTCATTCATGCTGGTCTTCCTTTCTCCTTATTCCACCTTTGGACTCTTCTCTATTGGTCCTTCATCCCTGCTCTGAGGAGATCCCTGACATAATTTATGACGTCAGTAACTGTAACACCACTATGTCATATCTCTGCTTAGATTGGAAGAGCACGGGCCCTGCATGGTTCAGTTGTGTCAGGAAGGTCAGAAGTAAAATCTGGCACCTGCTTTTGCTTGGTTATTTCCTATTTGTTCATAGATACTGCAAATGTGAGGGGGGGGGGAAGTAAATAAATCTTTACATTAGGGCCTTTAGAGGCACCATGCGAGTTGTTTTAAATAGCTGTGCATTTTCATTTTCTACCAAGATTGGTCTGATGGATAACTTTAAAAGTACATAAATAAACCGTGACGGTGGCCAGGGGTGTGTATTGTAAACTCTACTAAACCTCAGAGGTCCTTTTGTTGCCTTCCTGCTGGCTCTGAGGAAGGTGAGAGCTGCTAAACACTATTCACAGAAGCCTGCTGGCATCGATGGAAGAGCCAGTAGGACCCACATGCTGGTTTGGCTTGACACAGAAGCACTGACAGAAATCAATGTTCTTCTAAGGGGAAATAAAGCAGTTTAGTAATAAAAAAATACCTGAAAACACAAAATCCGAGTTTTTTTCCAGAGGTCAGCACTAGACATTGACCCTGTGTGGGAGCAGAGAGCAGACTGCAAGCATGCTATAGCATCTGGCCCTCATTTCCAGTGCAGGCTTTTGCCTGAACGCTCTCTTGTAAGGGGTCTGAATTCAACAGAACTAGGTCACACGAGTTAAATGCAAACTTGGCTCTGTAAGAGTTAAAAAAATGGCCATGTGTTTCTATAAAGGTATTAAAAGTATTCTGTTGTCTAGCCCAGTGTGTTCCTTGCCTCTCTGGATATCTTGCCTCCGTGGCTACCAGAGAGGGAAAGAATCCTGATTTGTCCCATGGCCAAACCCTGGAGAATTAAGCCCTTTATCTCAGGAGCCTTTAACCTTCTCAGTTTGCTCTGAAAATCTGGAGACAAATCAGGAGCAATGGATGTTCTGGCCTTAAAAGAAATTTCATGATGGTATGTTCCTTCTCCTGAAGATGCTCTTGTTTGCAGCTTGCCTCAAAGGGAAAATGCTGGAGCACAGTATTGGGCTCAAAGCTTTTAATGTCGGTTTTGGAGCATAGGTTTGACGTGGTCTCCAACCCCGGCAATAACATCCGTTGGGAGAGACCACTGCTTTTTTGAAAAATGGCAATTGGTCTTGCATGTTATCGACAGGTTATTCCGCCATTATGGCTATAAAGGACATGAAGTTTTGTACTTCAAGGCATAAACCAGACTCTCCGGCAGCCTTGGCAGCAGTGGAAACTTAGCAAATAAGAAGATTATAACGTGATTGTCCATTGTGGGGGTTTGTGTGTCTTTCTCTGAAGCATTTGATGCTGGCCACTGCTGGAGACAGGATATCACATTGGCTGGACTACTAATCTGATTTAGAATAACAGACCTTTTATTCCTATTAAGTACGTCTCGGTGCAGAGTCAGGTTTCAACTAGTACTGATGGCCATGAAACACTAAAACTGCAGTTCAACCTACCTGTAAATACGGTACCTGCACAATTCTTGTAAAAGGAATAGAGCATGGCAAAATTCTAACTCTTTACTTATGCCACGTTGTATTTTGCAAATGAGGAGCAAAATACCAGTTGTGTACTTTATCATTTTCCCCCATAAATTGCCAAAGTAATGATGATGAATGATTTTGTACCTGGACGGCTAAATTCACATGACAGGGAGATTTAATGGAAGTAAGATTTGTGTATCTAAGTACAGGAGTAGGTCCCAAAAAGCAGACTAGCCTTTTTAGCTCTCCATGTTGCTAACGCTTCTCTCGAACAGCGCTTCCCTTTTTGCTTGATCCTTGGATGTGGGAAAGATCTGGTTTCAGATGTGTACGCCTGTAGCATTTGCTCGGGGTTTAGCTGCAAGCTGATCCCAGGCACAGCTTCCGCAGGGTCCCTTGTTCCAGCCGGCTACTGCCGACCACAACTCTCATTTCCTCTCTGTGTGAATGTGAAATGAATTCTATCATAACGGCCTTTCTCAACGCCTGCCAAAGAGGAAAGGATCTTTTTCTGGTTTATATCTGACCACGCTGCATTTCAAATACATGACCTCACCTCCATGAAACTGGTGGGATTTATCCCTTTCATCATACGTAGTACAACTTCTACCAGGACCACTGCGCAGCAGTTCTTTTTACTCATTTTCCCGGCACGCAATCATCCTAAAATGATCTCCAGCACGTACTGGCTGTGCTGGATCTTCCATTTGCTTGTGTAGCATCATCATAGCTGAGAGCCGGGGGGGAAAAAATGTAATGTAAACGTGATATAAATGTCTTACATGAGAAGAGAGCTGTGAGCTGCAGCACCTGAAAAGCAGCCATGGAGCCTGGTCTCTTGTCCCTGCTATGAGAGTGCTGATGGGAGGGCATGGGTAGGACACCTTCTAAACCACCCTGAGATCACCTCAAGGCACCTGCACAGGGCTGCTGTACATGTGGAGTGAAGCGCTGGGCTGCAGGATGGCCTTGGAGCATTTAAACTTAAGTGGGTGCATGTAAGGGTTTTTTTATTTTTTTTTTCATGGAAAAGCCCAGATTAATAACATTCTAAGTAAAAACTTTATTCAGAAAGATCTATTTATAGTTCTTCAGAACTATAACAATGACCAGAAAGTCATATGTGCCCAGAATGTGTATTATTTGGGATGGAGAGACATCCTTCAGGGGTCATCCCTTGGATTCTCATCTCTGAGTATTATTATTTAGATGCTTTATGAAAAAAGAAAAAGAAAAAGAAAAAGAAAAAGAAAAAGAAAAAGAAAAAGAAAAAGAAAAAGGAGAACACACTTTCTCCATCCCTCAAAGATAGCAGAAAAAGTAAGTGATGCCTCAACAGTTTGCTACTACTCCCACAAACACAATCGTTTTTAACCTGTTGGCAACTAGAAGACCAGACTAAGATTGGGGATGATGATATAAAGCACCATGAAAACATTTTTCAGGGGAGAATCTCAGTCACAGCATCATTTGGGTTGGAAGGGACCTCTGGAGGTCACTTAGTCCAACCCCCTGCTCAAGTAGGGTCAGCCAGTGCAAGTTGTCCATGACCGTGTCCAGTTGGGTTTTGATTATCTTCACAGACAGAGGCTTCAAAACTTCTCTGGGGAACCTGAGTCAGTTTTTGGTCACCCTCACAGTTACAAAAGTTTTTTCTTATGTTCAGGTTGAATTTACTGTTTTTTATTTTGTCCCCATTGCCTTGTTCCGTCAGTATGCTCCACTGAGAAGAGTCTGGCTCACTCTTCTTCACTCCCTCTCCTTCATTCCCTCTCACTTACACTGATGAGCTCTCTACAACTACCTGAAAGGAGGTTGTAGCAAGGTGAGGTTTGGTCTCTTCTCCCAAGTAACAGGCAAGAGGACATGAGGAAACAGCCTGAAGTTGCACCAGAGGATATTAGGAAAAACTTTTTCACTAAAAAGGGTTATCAAACATTGGAACAAGATGCCCAGCGAAGTGGTAGTCACCATCCCTAGAGGTACTTAAAAGCTGGGTAGCTTAGGTGGTTATGGACATGGTTCAGTGGTGGTTTTACCACTGTTAGGTTGATGGCTGGCCTCGATGATCTTGACAGCAAGGATCTTTACAGAGGCCATGTGTGTGGGGCCACTTTTGCTGGCCCTCAACTCTTGTCCCAGGCGTCAGACAGGACTGCTCGCTTTCAAATCTGTCTTCTGATATTGGTAGCTTTGTGCTGTTTTGGACCAAAGTATAAAGAAAAGAATTATAACCTCTGCAAGGGATGGTGTCTTGCCAGGGGTTGTCTTTGCTGCGCGAAGTCCTAAAGCAGCCTCAAACTTTTAGTATTAAAGGGAACAATTTTGTCTTAATTTCCTGTGGTTTAACATGAGATCTGTTCCTGAAGCAACCAGGCTGCGTCTGTCACAAGTTCCATCTACTTGATTTCCTTGCCTTTTTTTTTTTTCTTGGATGGTTTCACAGCACCAGCATATGAATGTGTCTCTCTACACCCCTCTCAAAAGGCCTTCAATAGAGCTGCACTTTGTGTAGCATTTTTTTTGGTGTCTTCCAAATGGGCTGTGTTTTCCATCAGGCACAGCCTTTCTTTGTTGACTGCTGGTATCTGGGAGCAGCCTGGAATAAGGAAAAAAATACTCATTACAGACACCATTTCTGATAATGTGGATCTGTAACAAACGTGAAGCTCTTTGGGGAGTGTGATGGCTTCTGAAGGGGGCATTTTACATGCTAAGGGCCCTTTCTGCGGATGATTCCAAGTTGGGAGTCGTCATTTTCACTGTGTGTCTTGCAGGAGCTTTTTTCATTAACAAAATTACACAGTTTTGGGAGAAAAAAAGGAAAAAGAACCTTGATATTTCAAATCCTAAAAAATAATGTAGGAAATTAGAATTACAAAGAAATGATGTACAGGCCCAGACTTGTGGCTCAGCAGTGCCAAAAAAATTAGAACAATGGTATATTAATTTCCCTTTTTTTTTTTTTTTTTCCTTTTTGGAAGCCATCCAGCAGAGGCCCACGTGTTGGGAAGGGGATCCATGGAAAAAGGGCTGCAAGGGGGACCCCCAGAAGCCCTGAGGAAGCTTCAGACACTCAGAGAAGGGGACGGTTTCTGTGGTATTTGCCGGGGTGGCGGTGAGGGCGGCGGGGGGGTAATCTCTGCTCGCCAGGGCCTGGAAGCGGGTCTGAGGCCCCGGCGGTACCCTGGGGACACCACAGTTCTCCACCGCCACCGCAAGGCGAGCGCGGGGCGGGGGCGAGGAGCCCCCCCGTCGGAGCGGGGGACGACGGGACGAGGGCACGAGGGGACGAGGGGCACAGGCAGAGTGAGGCCTCGCACCGCGGCGGGCCGCTTCCCCGCCCTAGCAACGGTTGCTAGGGAGAGGGGGCGCGTCCAGGCTGGTCCCGCCCCGCTCCCCTCGGCCGCCTACAAGTCCCATGGTGCCGCGCGGGAGGGAGTCACGTGACGCGGCGGGAGGGGCGGTGGCGGCGGCAGCGGCGGAGGAGGGGGTCGGTCTCTCCCCTGCCGTGTCCCCTTTCTGGGCTCGGCGGGCGCCATGTTGGTTTGAGGCGAAGATGACAGGGGGCGGCTGCGGGCGAGGATCGCGCTGAGGACCGGCACCTTCCGGCTCGCAGCGGGGCGAGGCAGCGCGGCTGGCGGGGGAAGGAGTTGGGGGGTGGGCCGCCCCTGCCGCCCGGAGTCGCCGGAGGACGAAGCGGGGGAGGGAGGGAGGGCGGGCTGAGGAGGCGGCGGCGGCGGCGGCGATGCGAGCGGAGACCTGAGGCAGCGGGAGGCGGCCGCCGTTGAACGCCCCCCCGGCCCCCGCCGAGTGCCGTCGCCGCCGGAGCGCCGCGGGGGAGGGCTTTCCCCTCCGGCCGCCCCTCAGGCAGCCCTCCCCGGCCCCGTCTCCCCGCCAGACCCTGTTGAATGTCGCACGCCGCTTAAGGGGGGAGCGAAGCCCGGCGACCTCCCCAGCGGCCCCGGGCCCACCCCGGCCCTCCCGCCTCCCTGCCCCGCCGAGGGCAGGAGCGAGGTCCTGCCTGCGCTGACTGAGGAGGTGACTTGGACGCACCATTATCCCGTGAATCATCCCGTCGTCATTTGTCGAGGGTTGGAAGAGAAGGAAGAGGGAGCGAGGTGGGGGGGGGGGGTGGAAAGCCCGCACACAGCTCATGTGGCGGTGTAGTCCTGCCTGGTCTACCTGGCACCACCGCTGGTGCTGCTGCTCCTGACAGGGATCTGCTGCCATCTCTGGTCTCCCGCTGGCTCCCCCGGTACAGCCCCGGCACCGCTGGCCGCTGGATATTTCTCCTCCTCAGCCGTCGCCTTCCCCGCTGCACATCGGGCACCTCTTTTTCGTCGGGGACGTGGAAGTTGCTGTCTGCGACATTGACACCGCTTTTCCTTCTTGAAAGATCTACGGCAAGCTGTTCTTGGTGCTTTTTTTTTTTAAGTTGATTTAAAGCCATTTAGAGTAACATCAAGATGTCTAGCAGCGTTCCAGCTGATATGGTAAGTCTTAAACTCCTTTTTTAACAGTGTTGTTATGGAATAACTTTTCTTTTGGCAGAGAGGAAGGAAAGAAGAGGGGCGTGGGAAGAAACAAAAAAAAAGAAAAAGAAAGATCTCGGTTACATATTTAAGGAACAAAAAGTTCCCAGTTAATAGCCGTCCTCCCTCCCCAGATGCCGGTTCTGCTTTGCCTTTTGGTAGCAGAGTGAAATCTGCAGCGTCGCCTTCTGTGTAGCAAGGGAAAGGGGGGGATGTCTGCCTTCTCTTACCTATGGCAGTTACTCTCTGACTGCTCTGCCTTACTTTGTATGGCACTGCTCTTCATCTCTGCCGAGCTTTTTTATGGGGAAGAGAAATATGAAGTAGAACATTCGGAATGATTTAAACAAACTATTTATTATTATTATTTTCTTTCTAAACCAGCTGCAGTTGACTCTCAGCCTTTCTTCCTTTTCTTCTCTGCAACTTCGCTTGTTTCTTACCGACACTTTGTATTCCCAGTGTTGATGGAAGTTACTCTCTTCACTTGCTGCTGGCTCAGGAGCGACAGAGAAATTCTCATGTCTTCATTTACATAGCGAGGTCCTTTGTGCACTAGCTGCAATCTGGACATTTTTCAAGGGCACTCCTAGTACTTCTTATGGCGGACTGTAGTTCAGGCTGTGCTGCCTCGGTACATTTAAAGTAGGAAGGTATAGCAGGGCATGAGAAGGGAGTGTGCTAGGTAATCTTTCTGTTCAGCTCAACTTTCTCCATTTGTATATATTTCCATAAATCACTTAATCGGAGAAAAAACAAAGTTGTGGCTGCGGTTGGATATGTTAGTTCTTCATTTTTATGTCAGAATATTTTCATGTATTTCCACACCATTGTTCATATATAAAGGTACTTTTGTTCCTAAGAGCAGCAGACTTGTCCATGCTTTTTTTTTCTTTCAGGATGAAGTTCTGTTTTGCGAGTAAAACCCGCTCCAGTAGCGATAATAAAAACGAGTAGCCCTTGTTTCAGCCATCGATATACAATTAATGGTTCATATGTATGACAAATGGGCTGTTGAAATAATAGTGTCCTTTAATTGCTTGCTTTCAGTATTTCCTTCACAGCTTTTTTTTGTACTGCAGTCAAAATGAGTGAATTCTGCCAAACAAACAAAAAAAAAAGGCAGAACCAGTAAGATATAGAGGATGATCAAACATGGTTTTAAGCTCACTTCCCCTTTCACCTTTTTAAAATATTATAAATAAATGTTGCCACCTGGAAGAAAAGGGTAATGAGGAGACTATTCTCTCTGACTTTAAATCCTTCCAACTATTATTTTTCACGTATTTCTTTTTAGGGTCTCTGTGGCTGTTAGGAGCATTGTGAACTCCCTTCTGACTTGCACATGTCTGCCTTGCGTTATATCACAGAAATCCTCTCCATAGCTGTGGAGGGTTAGATGCAAATCTCTTAGTGCAGCTTTTTAAATTGCCTGGAGGAGTCCCTTGTCAGTGACATAAAGCACTTCCTCCTCTTCCCTCTAACCCCGGGGCTGAGCACACTGCCACCTCCACACTACTTTTAGGTCCTGCCTGCCTGCCTGAGAGTCCTGATGCTGCTGCTAGACTTGTAATGTTTGACGTTTGACATTTTGTACAAAATACACAGATTTTACGATAACTTTCACTGAAATGAAATGATATTTCACCTATTTCTCTCTGTTGTTATGATATAGTGAGAATACCACTGACAGGGATAGTTCGGCCTAGCGATGCTCTGCTTCTTCAAATCAGGAAGAAGCTTATTATACATAGTGATGTTTAAATACTGACTCAATACAAAAACATCTGGATGAAGATGTTACCAATGTCGGTAGAATTTAACTTAATAAATAGACATATTGTGATCTGTCTTTGGATCATTTTCTTGAGCTGCATTATTAGCTGCAGCTTCTCTCAAATTTGAAGTGTATTGTAGAAATTTGAGTTATTAAATACAGCTAATAAATATTAATTTTTAAAAAGAGCACTTGAAAACTCGTTTTTGGGTCTCCTTTTGTCACCATCTTCCTTAGTTCAAAGGAGCTAGTTCAGGAAAGAAAATAGCATTATTACTTGATTGCTCTTTAAAGAGGAGCACTTACCAGGCTGTCACCTTATTTATATATGTTTTTATTTAGGGTAGGATTTTGCAGTTTGCATTTCTCTTATCCACCCACTGTATAATCTGCATATACAAAAAAAATTATTTCCTATTTCGGTAGGAGTTGGCATCAGTGTGAAGGAGTGTTGTATTATGAAGACTCCATCATACTTAGTAAATCTGCTATGAATTACTTAAGTACCATAATAATTATGTTTCAAACTGTTTATGTCAGATTCATGAACCAACCTTCTCATAATAATAATAATAATAAGTACAAAGCTACTGTAATTGCTGCTTCTTAAAAATGTGTTAATTTGTCTTCCTGTCCCACCTTTGAGAAGGATCTGCTGTGTGAATTCATAGTAAGTCATCAAATATTCAGTAAGCTTTGTACTTGTATGTAAGCAGAATTTGATCTAGCCTCCTTTTCTCTGACATTTAGTTGACTTCTTTCCAGAGCTACAGCAGATTTTACTACCTAACCATTTCAACATCACTTCTTAACTAATTAACATGGTACTTTATCATTTGCATTCCACTAATAAATTGGATAGTGACACACCACATTCCGGATATTGTAAATTTGTGGTGCATTATTTCTCAGCAACGTGTGCTACTTACAGGTTAAAACTCCACGTCTGGAATGAAACCTTCTAATACTGACCTATGTGCTTGAGCAGTACCATTAACTTGATTAGGACTAGATGTGTATGGGGCAGTGTTTGAAGACTCTAGTGCTTATCTAGAGCCTAATTTTGTTTAATTTTTTTCACATAAGTACCGGCAACAGGGTATCTCTGAATATGTTCAATAATTTCCTCAGATAATTTATGAGTCTTGCCGTTCGGTAGCAGCTAGAGTTTGACAGTGAATAACAGTAGGGTTGTTTGCAAGCTGTGTTTCTTTTGTAATAACAGTAGGGTTGTTTGCAAGCTGTTTCTTTTGTAATAATAAAGAGACATGAGGAGGTTTATGGATTTGTGAAGTTAATTACCTTGTTTTTTGGTTGTTGTTTAAATGCTGTAGCTGACTATTTAAAAAAAAAAAAATCTATGGAAAATCCTACATGCCGTCTAAAAGTTGTTACTCAATTTGATAATCCCCTCTATTTCAGTGGAGTTACCACAAGAGTCTGGGAAGCTGTGTCTGTGCATTCTGTGTGTCTGTGATACTTCTCCATACAGATATAGTTCTTCAGGGATCTTAGAAGTTCACAGTAAAAGGGGCCTGTGTGACTGGAAAGTGTCTGCTGTTTCATGTTATCAGTGCAGTTTATGTAGGTACAAAAAGGCTCTGCCAGCACTTTCTTCCAGTGAACTTCTTTGCGTGCCCTCTAGGATATCAAATTCCTTTTCTGTCTGAGTGGTAATTGAGAATGATGCTTTTGGCCTTTGCTGGGGGTTTTCTTTGGTTGGTTGCGTTGAGTTTGTTTGGGTTTTTTGTTTGTTTGTTGGCATTTGATGAATAGCATAACACTGAAATCTATCAAACAGTTAAAGGTTTTCAATTTTTTTATGTACAGCTATTGAATCCATGTGCTAGACTTATTGTGGGCCGTAGGGGAGTGATTATTTTTAATAAAACTGAATGTTAGATGTGCAAGAGGATGGAGTCCATGGTCTAAAATGCTTATATTCATGGACAACATTAAAAGGGGGCAACAGATGGAAGAGGAATAACAAATAGAAACCCTGCTCAGTTCATACCCTTGTTAGTGTCAGCATCTTTAGTGGAAATGTGTATTGTGCATGTTCTTTTTTTTGGAAATATGGCATAGAATGGTGATTAATAGCTTAACATATGCAAGGACTCTTTAATACATACTAATGGCTGCTAAGAGGGAAAAAGGGTGGGTGGGTAACTGTTGCCACACCGGTAGGGGAATCTTGGCATCCAGGAATAAGATTCAGACAGGAGAGACTCAAAGGAGTAGCTGGCTGTATGGCAGCTGAGTTTTGTTGTCCGTTGTTCAGTTTAAACAGCTCTTTATTTTCAGAGTAATAAGTGCAATATAATTATAATATGCTTGGAAAATAGAAAAAAAATAGTTTGTTCACTCAAAGAATTTTAATGTATTGCAAAATACATACAAAATACAAGATGTCATGCATCTCTGTTCTTCTATTCTAGCTGCTTTTTCTTTTGCCTTTGGAACTTTTTTCCTTGTTTTGAAAATTATTGTATCCCTAGTAGCCTTTGTGCATGTAGTTGTAAGTTAGTCCCTTAAGTCTTTTCAGTTTTTCTTATATAATAAAGGTCCAATTAATTCTCTGTATTTTTGCACACCTGCACATGCTGAAAGTTCTAATTCATTGCCTTCTAATTCATTATCCTTTGCCATTCTCAGTATTTTGTTTTGGGTTTTTTGCCTCTCTTTGGAGAAGATATTGGTGGGATTGTGTTAGGGAGAGGAGCTTGAAGAACCTCATTCCTGACTCTTTGTATATTGAGCCAGGCTTTGTAGCTTATTGCAGTGTTTCTTGTAACGAAGAAATCTTCTCTGTTACCTGCAGCAGTGCCCAGGGGTAAAATCACAAAGCTGATGTTGAGTGTTTATATTTGGGTGTATTTCAATTTGTATTTACTATTACCCCCACCCAAGTTTTTTTCTTCCCCAGGTTAAAAAATGTCTTACCTATTTATCTAGCAACTAAAAAGAAATACCTTCATGACTGGCGTTTTTATGTATGACAATGTAGTGGAAATTCCACAGCATCCTAACACATTAAACGTACTCTAAAACATGCATGTTTGCATGTCCTGTATCTCATTCTTTTCAGAGATGAACAGCTGTAACCTGTGGATGAGATAATGACTGATATTTATGCTGGGCCTTGGTGCAGCACTGTACTTCAGATGGGAGCGTAGGCTGGCAGTATAAACTGTTTCTTCCTTCCTGCCACCCACCCTTGTTGTTGTTGTCACCTGAATTGGTTTCTCTCCACTTTTGTTGTCTAACCCCATAAGATACTGGAGAGGATGTGTACTGAAGGACACTTAACTCCTCCCTTGTTGGGAATGCTGGGAAACCATCAGTAGCTGCTGGCAGGTTTCAGCGGAGTTGAGAGACAAAAAATAAATGCTAAGTATTCAAGTATAGCAAAATGACCACCTCTACAGCAGGAACATTGAATTCTGCATGTTAAAAAAAAAAATAAATATCCAGTTGTCATCTATAGGAACTGGGCTGCTCAATCAGGACCTGAATGGGGACAAGTTGTAGCTCTTGGTTGTGGAATTAGGGACAATTTCGGGTACTGGTAATCTGTGTTTCACCTTGGAGTTTGTGACTGCTGTTTGTGCATATCTAAATCTAAATTTTAGATCATTCAAGGCCTATAGTTCTCCTTCTTGTCTTGGTTTAAGGCTGTAGAAGGAAATCAGCCTGTCTGAATGTGGTCCTTGCAGCAGACTTGGTAAGCAATACTTTTACAATACTGTAAACAAAATGAGTAAGGGCATGCTTTCTGTTTTTTAAACTAAGAGTTCTTCCTAAGTGTGACTCCTGCAAATGTTGAAAACCATGGTCATGGTATATGCAGTATGTGGGATTTACTTGCTTTATATTTCTGGTCAGTCAGCTTTGTTGCTCAGTAAAAGTCAGAATGTAAACTTTTGGTGATGTCTCTCTATAATCTTATGCAATACTGAGCAGAATGGAGAGCTCGTTCTGACTCAGCCTGTGAGTGCTACTCTAGCTTGCAGGAATCCAGAAATATCTGGAATGTGACTAATCATTCTTGTGGCTTTATGTAAAAGAGAAGTACAGTTTATTTTCCATCTTTTCTTTGTACGGTATTGGATCTACTGTCTTGGTTATTTCTCATTCTAACTATGGTTAGAACAGCAGCAGAGCTGCTAATGGATATTCTTTTCCATGCTAAGTCTGTTTTTGCAACAATTAATTGCTTCTAATGAAGTAGCAAGTCTTCCCTGCCACAGTTTTGCATGTACAAACTTCAGCTCACCATAATTATTAAAGGGATATGACTGAGTGCAGTGCTTTCCTTTCAGAAGCTATTGAAAATGAGCAGAATGTCAGTGAGAAATTTTAATGTCATTGTTCTCACTTCAAATCTAAACTTTGAGACACAAGCTCTTTATCAGTTTTAATATAATTTAGAGGTGTGTCTTTTGAAATTCAGCAATTTTTAAACATTGTCCTCTAAATTCTGCTAGAAGGACAGCCTTTGGTTTTGACAGCTTCTGTTATACATACGTTGCAGAACATCTTAAAGTAATGACTGGAACGTTTTTCACTTGGTATAGCTCCCCAACAAATTTAAATTCATGGATGTACTGTTAAGTGTTGAAAGCACTGATAGGGAGGAAACACTGCAGGAAGAAAAGAATGAGGAATCAACACCCTGCAAGAATTGTTTAAAAAAAAAAAATAAAGTTGTTGAGACATCAGTTGAGGTTCTGCAAGTAGCATTATGTGCTTAAATAGTGTGGGGTTTTTGTATCCAAAAAGAAATTTGAGAGGGGAGAATAGTTGCTAGCAGGTTTTCTAAGAATGTATAGAAAAATATTTAGGAGCTCTGTTTGTTTTTGAGAGCAACAGTTATAGAAAAGTTTCAGACTACCTTGTTTTTAGGTCTGTTGGGCCTCAGAAGTATAGTCCTGCAGAAATACTTACATGTTGTTGCAGCTCAGTACTCTTATGTATTTGCAGAAATTTGGTGTATTATGTGGTCACTAACTGGGATTGTTTTAGCTCCTTGACAGCGGATAAACTTGTTGCTGTGTGTAAACCATCTGCATAGGTGACTATCTCTTGATTTGTATTAAGACTCTGCAGGTATGTTGAAATCTGATTTTAAAATGTAACGTATATTTTTCTCAAATGGAAACTGTGTGTAAAATGAAGATTTGGCAGATTAAATAGTTGTGACGCTGCCATCAACATCTTGTAATCTTTCCTACTTTCTGTAAAGGAGTTTTAAAATAGCTTTCCAGTGACAAGATTACAGTTGTAGGTTTATTTTGGTTTGGTTTTTTTTGTTTTTACTTAAAACTATTTGGGAGATTCAGTTTAGAGTTAAATGGAAAGTTTGTGCAGAATTTAGCTGAGACTTCATTCCATGATACTGTTGTTATGGAGACAGAAACAAGCAAGAAACTCTGAGTTTTATGTATCCAATACAAATCAACCAACGAACACCAGATATTCTGCTGAGGAGTTTGGTAGGTTTGTTCTATTACCAAAAACCAAATCTAGGCCTAGTGGGATGTAGGTACCAAAATGGTACTTCGTGTTCAACAGCACAGGGATGCAACTGGAAATGCATTGGTTTGTATTGGTGTTGCTCTACTGTGGTTCCTCTTGGGAGCTGGCACAGATCAGCGTTCAGGCCAATCTAATTTATGTCAATGGCTTGGACCACTGCTGAGGAACAAAGGTGGTCTTATCCTTGAGTGCTCTTTAGCTGCAATTGAGGATCTTTATTTTAACATATGAATCAATTGGCAGTTTGGATGGGAATGAAAGGTTAGCTCCTTTTTACTTTTTAAATTTTTTTTTAATTTTTATTTTTAAAGGGTGGTCCTGAGCTCTTCTGGAAGCTTTTTTGTAGTCTTCAATATGCACTGTTTCACATTTAAGCACTTGGTAAAGTGTAGTACCAATTTCAAAATAAACACAAGGAAACTAAAAGTGTTTTTCTTTCAGAGATTGAAAAGAACAATGTGTTTCATCTGAAAAAGAAGAGTATTTCAAAGTCATTGGTTGGTGTCTCCTCAGTGGAGTTACGATATGGTAATGCTTTGTGGTCTGGCAGAGATCCACATCTGTTTCTGATCTTAACATATCTTCTAGATGGTACTGCCTAATCTGTCTTTGGAATCTGACGTATGTTTTTAATATAGAGAAAATAATGGAATAGTGATAAAATAGTGAAGTGCAGTCTTAGTCAACAGACTGTCCTAGCTGTGGGTGTAAATTTAGAATTCTCTTCTTAAAAGGTGAATTAGTGCCAATCTACATGTGAATGTATGTGGTATATGCAAGTAAGCTTCAGGAAAGTTATAAATTATATTGCTATAAATAATTCTTCTAAAATAGGCCTTTTTAGTATTTCTTTTAAGAGATTATATGCTGTCTAACATTTGTCAGGCGTGCTTGTCTTCTCTATCCTGTGAGGGACTGACTACAAGCCTTTGTATGCTTTTAAAGCCTGAAATACCTAGTTGCAGTATTTTATTTTATTTTTTCAATTATAGAATTCCTATTTTTAGCATGACCATCAAAATAAACTTAAATCTTGGAATAGTGTTCTGTGGTTGTAGTTGATGTACAACACACTACTTAGGGCACATTAAATCTGAGTATTTATGTCATTTTGCCTGTGAATGAATATACTTTTAATCTGTAACACATCCTAACAGCTGTGCCATGTGATAGTGAAAGCCTGGCTCTCATTTCTGAATCCAGGTTATTGATCTGTGATGGAAACAAGCTTTATTGGACCTGTATATTTATAGCAATTTATACTTTGTATGCTTGTATAGCTATTCTTGGCAATAAACCCCAAGCTTTCAGAAAGCTTTTTTAAAAGATTTTAAGTGAGGGGAATAAATCCCCATTCACTAACTCCATATGATTCAATAATAATGAAATTAACGTGAAATCACACACAAAATTAATAGCTTCCAATAACCATATTAGAGCACGTAAGTGGTGGTAAGATTGTATTACTGTCTGTTTATACTCATAATTAAAAAGCTGTGCTCTCTCTTACCAGGACTTCCTGAGCTTTTCCTTGCCTTAATGTTCAGGACTTCAGCTGTTGGACTGCCATGTCCTAAATTAAGCAGGACTAGTTGTGGCCTGGCACTGGCCCAGGCTGTAGCGTGCATGGTTGGGTGGTGCTGCAGGTAAATCCTTGCCTTGCTCAGGTTAGCGTGGCTGGCACACTGGAATTGGCCATAAAAATGTATAGGTATTGTATGACCCGAGTATTTAAAGATTTTGAACCAAATGTGTATGTTTTGTGCTACAGATTTCCAAGTACAGCTATTTTAAAGACCATGCTTGTAATTAAAGATGTGGGAAGTATTTTATGTGGGTGTCAGCTGTATGCTAGTTCGCTTCAAGCTCAAGTACAAAGGAAGGGAAGCTTTTATCTCAAAGCTTAAATTAAAAAGATGTTAGTGAGTATTTCTAGTTGTCTAGACACAAGACCGGGATTTTAACATACAATATGTCAGATCTGGCACCAAGAGAACAGCTTGTTACTGAGAAATTTGACTTTGTCTTGAGGATCTTGTTTCTGTATCTAATAGCAAGATTATTAGGAGCTGTTATTAAAGAGAAACTGCAACTGGTCTGATTTCTGTCTGCTTATTGCCTCTGGCATGTATAGTTTCATACAAATCAGGATTTCATGGAAATCTGGAAATGGATAATTATTTTTTTTCCAAATGACATGTGTTTAAAATTATGTAGAAGTTTAAAATAAGTACTGTAGTAGGTGGAATGCTAGGTAAACTGTAAGCAGGGTTGTGATGAGGGCTCCACTGAAGGTGACAGTGGGCATTTGCAAAATTGTTTTTAGCTTGGAGTTGGTTGCCTTTGAATTTATTCTTCTTACCCAGAAGTGAGTCCTGTAGAAGGTGGTTCAGGGAAAGGGTGTAGGTGCTTGGAATAGAGTAACAGAGGAGTCCATTGATGGGTTCTGATACTTCTTCAGTAGCAGGGATCTACGATTTTTTTCACATTCAATGTAAAAAGAAGGGTTGAAGCATGCATTTTTGCATGAACTGTCATCATTCACCACCTCTTGGGTGATGGGACTTTTTTTACTTTCCCCTACGTGCCATGGGCCCTGCATACCCATTTACTCTGCTTTGGGAGTAGCCAGGGAGATCCCTATAGAGGGCTGCAGTGCAGGTACAGAATACTTCTAGTTCCTGTGCTCTAATGCCAACACTTGATGATGCTGGATGTTATGTATGTGCTCCTCGTGCTTACTGCAAGGAGGGAAGTAGGACTTGAAATGATTTTATTGGGGAATCTGCAAAGTTTTACTGGTGATGGACTCGGTGCAGTTACAGCTTTCCCTGAATTGACTATGAATTGCTATAAAGAGCCTGCACTTTTAAGATGAGGTTGTCTTTTTCAATAGAGATTTGTGGCTTTTAAGCAAATACAGTTTATCTTGTATTTTTTGCCACTGAGTGTATGGAGTATGTACTGTAGCGCTATTTGTCGTACATGGAAAGCTCACATTAAGAGGAAAACTGGCATTAATAATTCCACTTGTAAAATGAAAAACCAAAACCAGTCAGTACCATACCCAACTGCTCAACATTCATCTGTCCTGTGGTATAAATGCAAAATTGTCTCTTCTTCCAGAACCATGTGCTTTTCCCCCTGTCCTTACTTGGCACCTCCTCATTGCGCGGAGGCTGAATCGGTGCTTTGCCTTCCTGTACTGCTCAAGCTTTCCTTGGAAGATGAGTCTTAATTGATTTTGAGCCTTCCTGTGCCTACTTGTCTCCTTAACAAGTTGTTAATAAAAATAAATTTATTTTTGGAAGATCTGTGAGAGGAGAAGTTATTATTTATCAAAAACTGTGGGTATTGTAGAATGTAATTTTACTTAAGTATACTCTATATTAGATGACTCTGCAGCAGAATCTCAGGGATGGAGACTTACAGTTTGAACTGCAGTGCATTAGAAACAAAATTCAAACAAGATCAAGATTTTCTTGTTTGTGGGTTTTCTTGTGGTTTTTTTTTTTTTTGTAGTGGTTGGTTTGTTTTAATGACATTCTATGCTTTAGTCAAATTTTGTTGAAATTTCTCTGACCAGCTCTGATGTGGTACATCTTCAGCCTCTTGTCAGTCTTGGTTGTTCAGAGTAGTCATGTTGCATCACTGACCATGCAACGTTTTGATTGAGCTAGTATGCTCTTTGCTGATGTGATGGTTTTATTCCAGAGGACTACTTGTATAATGCATATATGTATAATAAATAATGCAAAAGTCAATAAAATAATTATCCACTGATAGATGCTCCCAAGAACATTTGGAGAAAGATTGTAACCATATTTGTTAACAAGTTGTAAAAAGCAAATTTTGAGGCTAATGCTTTAGGGGAAGCTGGCTTTCATAGCAGCTTTGTTGTAAGGCTAGGTTAGTATGTCTTTCATTTGGTTCTCAATTAACAATAAGAGTTGAAAGACAGTGGAATTCTGAGCTTTTTATTATCAAATATTGCCTTAATACAGCTGTCAATTTTCATGTTCCTACTTTTCAAATAGCACACGATCAGTTTAAATCTGAAGCAGTCTCAAGAAAACAAATCCACAGGAGTTTTTAACGTTCAAGGACATGGGGATTTAGTTTTATTCTTACATTTATCTCCCTCAAATTCTGTAATTTTTTTTTTTTTAAGAAAATGAAATGTAGGAAAACAAGTTTGCTCTATCCATAGAGCACAGAATGATTACCAGTCAATGCCTTTATCTGCAAATGTGCTGCTTGGTAAATTTCAAACTCAGCTTGGGGAAAAAAAAAAAGGTAAGCACTGAAGTGAATAATTCAGGGTGCTGACTAATGCCAGATAAGGTAAAGTGAAGATATAGTTGGTTCTGCTGCTGTGTATCTGTCCTGACTTTGATGCTTCAATAAGTGTCCTAGGTTATGAATTTTATTTATAATGAACTGGTTTATTTTATTTATAATGAAATGTGGTTAGGCAATGATTTTATTTCCCATTGTGATTCTCTTCTGGAAAAAAAAAATCACATCTTTTTTGTTTTATCTTGTATTTCTTAGCATGTAGAGATAGAGGCATAAGTCTGTAATTCTTAGCATATAGCAATGAAGAAGGGAAGAAAGCTGATGTAGTTTGTGCCTCTATTAGTACAGTTTTGAAGTTTTGATTTTCTTTTACGAGACGTTGTTTTGCAGGGGATAAAAGACAGAAAATGATATTTGAATAAACACAGCGTTTTTTGCAGTCTTTTGTGTCACATCATAGTTTTTCTTGTAAAATCAGATTACAACATGTTCCAAAAAATGGGATACAGTTTTTTAGGAAGAACCATAGCTCTTTGTTGTGGGAATTTGAAGTTTCCTATAAATAATCACTTATTCAGAATTTTAAAGTATAATAGTCTTGGTTTTTGTTCTGTCTTTAACTTTGGGATAAAGTCAACAGTTAGTTTGTGGTGCAGTATTTGAAGCTGTTCTGGCTAACTCTGGAGTGTCTGTGGAGCTCTTGGGAGAGGGAAAAGAAATCTTTTGAATTGTTTCAAATTAATTCTTGCTCAGTTGCTGGAAAAGATGGCATTCACTTCCTGTTGTAGGCATTTTGGACTGCTGCAGCATTTTGTAGGATGGATGGTGGTAGCAGCTGAAAGGAGTACAGTGAGAAGCCAAATCATGATTACACAACCCTCTAGTGACAAAGGTACAGAGCTGTGTAAAAGCCTTCAGGCTTGCTTATGGCCAGTCATTTGCTATACAAACAGGAGGGGCAGCAAGAAACAGTCAAGGAGTCATCAAAATTTTCTCTTATCATGGATAGGTTTGTACTCTTAGTGATTAAATTCCATTTAATGAAGCTTTTAATGTGTCAGATGATAACAGGATTCTGATTAAGAACACCCTCACCCTTTCTCTGCCTGCCAAATACAAACATATCCAAGTCCATGCATTAATATTTGTATTTTCAATATTGGTGCTAAATGGAGATAGAAAAGCAGCATCTGTTACTTTGCTGGGCAGAAAAAATGATTGAGATGTGTCTGTGTAAATGTTATCTCACCTTCTGGCAAAAGGAAATCTTATTTTCCCAAATGTGGAATCTAAAACAATAAGCCTTCAAAGACTTGATTCAGTTGCCTAAACATGGCATTTAGTGCCAGTTTGCACATGGCAATGTGTCCAGGATGGCCAGAGAGAGCTGACAGCTCCCATACATGAGGTATGGGAGACCCATGCCCTTTGGGAAGAGCAGCTGCAGTGCATGGGGGGAGCACTTCAACATGACCAAAATTAGCACTAAATGCATATGTTTAGGTAATTTTTTCAAGCTGTACGGTCTTTCTAAAACCTCATTTACAACATTTTCATGTTGCTTTTTGCTAGGTTATCTTTTCCTAGCTTAAATTCATTAAGTAGCTCTTCAAAATCATTAAATGCTTTCCTTTACAGTAAATCACAGTGCTACCAGCTTTGTTATTTCCTACTGAAAACTTCCACATCTGCATTGTGAATTCTGCGGTAGAAAGAATTTTCCAAATATTTCAAAATACTTTTTTGAAATGTTTCTTTCCTGTTAGTTTAGCAGATCTTCTCCCATTTATAGTGCTATGGGAATTTGAATAGTTGTAGATGTACTGCTACTAGTTGTGGTGAAATAGGTACAGTGTGATTGCAGATCTCTTTACCAAGTGTGATCCAGTCCAAGAGGCTGCGCACAACCTGTTAAAAAGAAGAAAATGGAGGTTTATACACATTATCACAGTAAATTTAATAGTAAGTTACTAAACAAATGAATATTTCTATGTGACTGGTTTAATTTTTAATATTGTCTGAAGTTCTTGAAAGTGCTACAGGCTGCCCAGAGAGGTGGTGGAGTCTCCTTCTCTGGAGACATTCAAAACCCACCTGGACATGTTCCTGTGCAACCTGCTCTAGGTGAACTTGCTTTGGTAGGGGGTTGGGCTAAATGATCTCCAGAGGCCCCTTCCAACCCCATATCATTCTGTGATTCTGTGAAAGTGCATTATCCATCCTCTTTGTAGTTCATTTTATAAAATTGGACTGGAATGGTCTATTTTAAACGTCACAGCAGAAATGTGGTATGGTTTTTGTGCTGAAGTGTGTGATCACACACACTTGTGGAGCAGGAAAGAAAGAATACTGTCTATACAAATGCTGAATTGTTTTAATGATACTGAATTTTTTATAAGCAGTCTTGTAAAGAAAGTCAGATATGAAGGGTTTTTTTGGTGTTAGATTAAAAGAAAGAGGCTTACTACTTGACGTTTGACAGGTGTCTCTTGACATTAGGCCTGAAATGTTTGCAAGTTATTTCATATCCTCAGAGCAGAAGTGAATATGAGTGGGTTGAAAATTTATGCTTACATAATTAAATAATGAAGTCTTTTTGGATTATATATGGTATGAACAGTGGTAAGCTTGTTATTGTTGCCTTAGCAAGGTTTCCTGTTGTATACTGGAGTAAATGTCATACTTATTTTATACATACATTTTAAATTTATATTTTGGAGAGCAGCTTTTGATACTTGTGTATTGCTAAAGGCTGAATTAACGATTGAATGAAGCCTTTATGCTGTTTCATATTAGCACTCTTGTTTTGACTCAATTTAAGTTTGGAAACATTAGTTTTGTGTGTGTGGTGGTTTGTTGTGTTTTTGCTTGTTGGATGCTTTTTTTCTACAAGTTAAGGTAGAAGTGTAATGAACATAATCGAAACCTTTCCAGCATCAATTGTACTATTTGTAAAAGAGGAAACAATATCCAAGACACTTTGTGACTGTCTTTAAACATATTTTGTCTCTGCATACTTAAAGGCTACACCTTATTTTGCTTAAATGCTTCCTATTTTGAAGAATTTCATGTAGAGTAATCTTTATATGGTGTATATATATACACACCATATAAAGGAATCTATGTATGGTAACTGTATAAATAGATAAATATCTAAATTTAGTCTTCATTGCGTTGACAAGATTAATCTTTGCATTTGTGCTTCTAGCAGACCTCTTCTGGATAGCTAGATTTCATTATTCAGGGATCAGTCAAAAACTTACTAAGTAGAACTGTTAAATCAGGAACCATGGAAATAACACTTGACCTGAAAAGCCAGAGATTATCATTTTTTTTTAAAAAAATCATTTTTATGTATAAAAATAAGCAAAGAACTAGCACCCCACAACTGTATTTGTTCTGGAGAATAAGCCTTATGAGGAGAGGCTGAGGGAACTCGGGTTGTTCAGCCTGGAAAAGAGGAGACTGAGGGGAGACCTTATTGCCCTCTACAACTACCTGAAAGGAGGGAGTACAGAGATGGGGTCGGTCTCTTCTCTCAAGTCACAGGCGACAGGACGAGAG